>JABCKM010029892.1:0-13646 GCA_018221805.1 Rugosomyces carneus | reverse complement strand
TCGCCTTGATCCGATCCTCCATGCCCGTCTGTTCCAGATGCCATCATATATTTTCACTACGAAGCTCCATCCCGACGTATCTTATACTATGCACCTAGTCATCATTATCAGCATCTTCACCCTATCTACTAATGCGTCGCCCATACATGCCAGACTCAAGTTTCTTGAACTTGCAGCTCAAGGGGGTGGAGAAGGCGACGCAATCGGCAATATAGATGTACAGCAGCTCTCGGAACCATCGTCTACGAGTGTAAGATTTGTCTATATCTACCACAGACTGTCACACAACTTAAACTCCAGCCTCCTCCGGGTATGATTGGCTCAATACCCGATGCTAATGGGGTCAGATTTCATTTTTACTCGCAGTTACAGTATTTCAGCTATAGTATCTAGGTCTTATCACCAACATGGACACATCGAGATGAGGATGTTGGTACCGAAGGAAGCAGCGGAGTACCTTTGGCAACGTTAACAAGCCGTCCCCATATACCGATGGAAATTCCTGACGATGCATCGTCGTCAAACGTTGACGTATGCATTCTTTTTGGTGTTTTATGATGTACATCCTTCAAGTTTGACTTCATTTCTAATAGGCCTCATCCGGAGACCTGGATCCTCCTCAGGGGCGAGAGTATCGGAAACGTCAGGGAAAATATGCATGTGAGATGTGCTGGGGTAAGCGCAACTTGGGCTTCCCACTATTCTTCCCATATAACACTTTTAACAGCTTCTCACCTACCCTGTTTCCGACCCGACGATGTTGAACCTGGCGATCGATGTCGACGATGCACATATTATGGTTATGATTGCCAGCTCATTCAGTATGTTTAAAGACAGTGACTGTTATCAGACCTTGTTTTCAATGATTAAGTTTAGATGGCGTCCAGCGCCAAAGTATCGCCAGCTTAGGGGAAATAGGGCATGTGATAATTGCAGGGGTAAGTAGACGACACAAAACCCATGCTATTACTAATGGGAAGCTTGTAAAAAGCTCCTGGCATGCGATGTCGCCAACCCATGGGCTTCAAACCTGGCGATCAATGTCAACGATGTGCAAATTCTCACCTTCAGTGCGAGTTCACTCCGTAGGGGTTTGAGTGCTAGCGACTACACTTGGTCGTACTAATGCATAAGTACAGGATCACTCAGATGCCCAAGGAGAAGGAGAGGTCGAAGGAGCGAGACAACGCCCTGCAGAAGGAAGTGGGACGGCAAGAAACTTTCAGTTAAAAATAAACATGCGATAGTTGCAGCAAGAAAGCGTGGACACTGCCAAGTTTACAAGTTTACAACAATAGCATTCTTGCCTCACTCAACTTATTACGATAGAAATGCCTTCATATAGTATTTTGGCTGGATCCTGGCTTGCTATGTCTGCCCCAACACATTCCGGCACGCCTTTACAGTCGGATGTCAAGCCGGCTGTTCCCGAGGTCCGATGCGCGATCAGACAATGCGCGTCTTTCCGTCACGACACCGAAACCGAAATATCTCGGTCATGACTCGTTTTACTGTAAAAGGGCCACTTTTCTCCCACACTGTCACCTGAGCTCGTGTGCTAGAGCAACCTAAGCGCCATGTTTTCTAGGGCGATACCATTTTGTGGATTGCTGTTGTTTATTTTCAGCTGGCGTAGCTCTGCTCAAGACATCGTATCGTCCTGTGCAGGCCTAAAAACCCGCCTTCACCTCGACAAAACTAGGATTCTATCTTCAACCCATATTTCGGGCCCTGTACATGTTCCTGCTGCTGGAGTGTGCCCGGACGATCCGGTGGTATCTACATCAATCTGCAGAGTCCAGTTCGTTATCAATACCACGTCTACGTCATCCGTGTTCGCAGAAGCATGGCTTCCCGACATATGGCATGGTCGCTTTCTAGGTTTAGGAAACGGAGGACTTGGAGGATGTGCGTAAGCTGTTTGGTATCATGACATCGAAGCTAACTCGTATCTTTACTATCACAGGCATTGATTACGAGGACCTTGACTATGGATCATCGTTTCATTTCGCAACAGTGGGAAGCAACAATGGGCATGACGGCATCAATGGAAGCCTATTTTTCCATCACCCCGAAGTTATCAACGATTTTGCTTTCCGAGCCGTCCACGTAGAGGCAGTCATCGGCAAACAGATTGTCGAAGCTTACTATGGACGGCCACATCAAAAGTCATACTATCTCGGTTGCTCAACAGGTGGAAGGCAGGGTACACAAGCCGCTCTCAAGTTCCCTGAAGACTTTGACGGTATTATTGCTGGAGCCCCCGCCGTAGATTGGAACCACCTCTTGGGATGGGGTGGCATGATGGCGCGGTTTGTTGGAGCTCCAGATGCAGAACATAGTCCGAGCTTCATTCCGCCGTCCCTATGGAACGTAATCGGAGCAGAGGTCTTGAATCAGTGCGATGGGCTTGATGGTGTCCAGGACAGGGTCATCACTGAGCCCGACGCATGTGAATTTCGCCCGGAAGCTATTCAGTGCACGGAACATGTTACCGAGAACTGTCTCTCAAGTGCACAGGTCGACGCATTGCGACAGATATACCAGCCATTGTTCGATCTACATGGAGAACTGTTATTTCCTCGCTACGATCCTGGAACAGAAGCTGATGGCAATGCCTTGGCCATCTTCAGCGGCTCAATTGTCTCTTTCACACGTGTGAGTATTATTGCGGACTTGTGCATCAATCGTTGGGCGCTGATCGTGGATTTGAAAAGGACTGGTTCAGATATGTTGTCCTCAAAGATCCTAGTTATAACTTTAGTGACTTTGGCCGTAAACATATCGCCCTTGCGGAAAACATCAATGCTGGAGGAATATCTACTTTCAGTGGCGACTTATCCGCGTTTCAAAGAAGAGGAGGGAAATTTCTGTCATATCATGGTCGTAGGGATGAAGTAAGTCTCCTCGTTCGATGAAGGACATACATCATACGTCTAAACGCGCCAACCTGCAGCTCATCCCTTCTGGAAATTCCAAACGATTGTACAGTCTCATTTCCAAGACTCTTCGCATGCCTTCTTTAGATTCATTCTATCGCCTTTTTTTAATACCGGGGATGAATCACTGCTACGATGGACCCGGCGCGTCGAGGTTTGGTCAGGCAAGCATTGAGCATCCAGGCTTGAATCTGACAACCGTCAATGCGTCATCACACAATATACTGCTTGCGATAGTGGATTGGGTGGAGAATGGAATCGCTCCTGATACAATCATCGGCACATCCGTAGATGGAGAAGAGCGGGTACATTGTAGGTATCCTCAGAGAAGCGTTTGGAATGGAACGTCATTTCTGTGTCATGAGTAAGTATGACTTGTCTTTCTTGACCTCTTGCAATGCTTACTTGCGTGAAATAGAAACTCGGCGGCACTGTTCCTCGATGCTACTACCTTTCCCTAAAGTAACAATTTCCCCGGAAATGTCAGTTAGATCGAGAGTTATTAACCCGCTGCTGGTAAGAGCGATGGTAAGAAGATTTAATCTTGTATTCGATTCAAATGTAGGCACTTATCAGAGACCGATCAATGTTCCAATGTAATTATCAATGTGAGCTACGCTGATGAATCGAATCTACTCAAGCCATTGCTGTGCTGCTGATGTATCCTCCATTAACCGTCTATTACAAATTTACAACCGCCATTGGATTACTCTTCTATCTTCACCACGAAGTTGGTCTTCGCACCCATACCGACGTATCGCAAATCTCATTCGTTATTATCGGCGTATACCTGTCTTACTGATATCATGATACCACAGCAGGCATACCTACATCACTCAGCGGCGAAACCTTGTTTTGGCTTTATTGGCTGGGACTTTCCACGATTAACATTGAGACAGTTATATGAAAAGGATATCACAGAAAGAGACATCACTCAAGCCAATTTCTGTGATCTTGGCAGGCCATGTCTCATTCAGCACATTCTGGCATCCTTTGTCCTGGGCCTTCAGCTCGAGCCGGCTGTTTCCGATATGCACTCTCCTCGGAACCGAATTATATCAGTGATGACTCACCGTGTTAGAGCAACCTGAACGCGATGTTTGATGAGGCTATACGACGCTGGAACTTTTGTGGATTCTTGTTGCTAATCTTTAGCTGGCGTATCTCTGCTGAAGACGTCGCATCGTCTTGTGCAGGCCTCAAAACTCGCCTTCACCTCGACAAAACCAGGATACTATCTTCAGCCCATATTTCAGGCCCCGTACATGTTCCTGCTACTGGAGTGTGCCCAGGCGATCCAGTGGTAGCTACATCAATCTGCAGAGTCCAGTTTGTGATCAATACTACTTCTATCTCCTCTGTATTCGCAGAGGCATGGCTTCCCGACACATGGCATGGTCGCTTTCTAGCTTTAGGAAACGGAGGACTTGGAGGATGTGCGTACGTTATTTGATGTCACAGCATCTAATCTAGTTAGTGTATCACAGGTATCGATTACGAGAGACTTAAATATGGATCTTCGTTGTATTTCGCAACAGTGGGAAGCAACAATGGCCATGACGGCAACAGCGGAAGCATATTCCTTAATCACTCCGAAGTTATCAACGACTTTGCTTTCCGAGCCGTCCACGTAGAAGCAGTCATCGGCAAACAGATTGTCGAAGCTTACTATGGTCGGCCACATCAAAAGTCTTACTATCTCGGTTGCTCGACAGGTGGAAGGCAGGGTACACAAGCCGCTCTCAAGTTCCCAGAGGATTTTGACGGTATTATCGCTGGAGCCCCCGCCGTAGATTGGAACCACCTCTTAGGATGGGGTGGCATAATGGCGCGTTTTGTTGGAGCTCCGAACGCAGAACATAGTCCGAGCTTCATTCCTGCTTCCTTGTGGAATGTAATCGGGGCAGAGGTGTTGAATCAATGCGATGAGCTGGATGGCGTTAAAGACGGGATCATCACTGAGCCCGACGCCTGTGACTTTCGCCCGGAGGCTATTGAGTGCATGCAAAACGTTACCGAGAACTGTCTCTCAAGTGCACAACTCGATGCATTGCGACAGATATACCAGCCATTGTTCGATCTACATGGAGAGCTATTATTTCCTCGCTACGATCCTGGAACAGAGGCTATTATCGGCATATTTCATAATACCACAGCAGGCATACCTGCATCACTCAGCGGCAAAACCTTGTTTTGGCTATACTGGCTGGGACTTTCCACGATTAACATTGAGAGAGCTATATGAAAGAGGCATCACAGAAATAGATATTACTCGTATAGATCAGGCTTTTGTGACCTGGGCAGGCCATGTCTCATTCAGCACATTCTGGCATCCTTCGTCCTGGGCCGTCAGTGCATTAGCGCTTCAGCGCTTCAGCTCGAGCCGGCTGTTTCCGACACGCACTCTCCTCGGAACCGACTTATATCAGTGATGACTCACCGTGTTAGAGCAACCTGAACGCGATGTTTGATGAGGCTATACGACGCTGGAACTTTTGTGGATTCTTGTTGCTAATCTTTAGCTGGCGTATCTCTGCTGAAGACGTCGCATCGTCTTGTGCAGGCCTCAAAACTCGCCTTCACCTCGACAAAACCAGGATACTATCTTCAGCCCATATTTCAGGCCCCGTACATGTTCCTGCTACTGGAGTGTGCCCAGGCGATCCAGTGGTAGCTACATCAATCTGCAGAGTCCAGTTTGTGATCAATACTACTTCTATCTCCTCTGTATTCGCAGAAGCATGGCTTCCCGACACATGGCATGGTCGCTTTCTAGCTTTAGGAAACGGAGGACTTGGAGGATGTGCGTGCGTTATTTGATGTCACAGCATCTAATCTAATTATTGTATCACAGGTATTGATTACGAGAGCCTTGAATATGGATCTTCGTTGTATTTCGCAACAGTGGGAAGCAACAATGGACACGACGGGAGAAATGGAAGCATATTCCTTAATCACCCCGAAGTTATCAACGATTTTGCTTTCCGAGCGATCCACGTAGAAGCAGTCATCGGCAAACAGATTGTCGAAGCTTACTATGGTCGGCCACATCAAAAGTCTTACTATCTCGGTTGCTCGACAGGTGGAAGGCAGGGTACACAAGCCGCTCTCAAGTTCCCAGAGGACTTTGACGGCATCATCGCTGGTGCCCCTGGGGTTGACTGGAACCACCTCTTGGGATGGGGTGGCATGATGGCGCGTTTCGTTGGAGCTCCGAACGCGGAACATAGTCCGAGCTTCATTCCTGCTTTCTTGTGGAACGTAATCGGGGCAGAGGTATTGAATCAGTGCGATGAGCTGGATGGCGTTAAAGACGGGATTATCACTGAGCCTGACGCATGCGACTTTCGCCCGGAAGCTATTGAGTGCACGGAGCATGTTACCGAGAACTGTCTCTCAAGTGCACAGGTCGATGCGTTGCGACGGATATACCAGCCATTGTTTGATCTACGTGGAGAACTATTATTTCCTCGCTACGACCCCGGAACAGAGGCCGATGGCAATGCCCTGGCCTTATTCAGCGGCTCAATTGTCTCGTTCACACACGTGAGTACTATTGCAGACTTGTGCATCTATCTTTGGGCGCTGATCGTGGATTTGAAAAGGACTGGTTCAGATACGTTGTCCTCAAGGATCCCAGTTATAATTTTAGTGACTTTGGCCGTCAACATATCGCCCTTGCGGAAAACATCGATGCTGGAGGAATATCGACCTTCAGTGGTAATCTATCTGCATTTCAAAGGAGAGGAGGGAAATTCCTCGCATATCACGGCCGTAGGGATCCGGTAAGTCTCAGGCAGCCTACTTGTTTGGCGAATGTTATGTACGTCTCAATGCACCGACTTGCAGCTCATCCCTTCCGGAAATTCCAAACGATTGTACAATCTCATTTCTAAGACTCTTCGCATGCCCTCCCTGGATTCATTCTACCGCCTTTTCTTAGTACCGGGGATGAACCATTGCACCGATGGACCAGGCGCGTCGAGGTTTGGTCAGGGCCTAAATTTGGAAACTGTCAATGCGTCATCACACAATATATTGCTTGCGCTAGTGGACTGGGTGGAGAATGGAATCGCTCCTGATACAATCATTGGCACATCAGTGGATGGAAAAGAGCGGGTACATTGTCGGTATCCCCAGAGAAGCGTTTGGGATGGAACGACGTTTGCGTGTCACGAGTAAGTACATAAGACTCCACTCTCTCACCCTTTATGAGACTTATTCGCGTGAATTATAGCAACTTAGAGGTTCCCTTTCTCGATGCCTCCACTCTTACCTAAAATAACGGCACCATTAAATTGCTCCTTCGTCTCCCAAGTTGTAGAAACAACGTTCCAATATTAGAATCTTCATGCAACCCCATAACCTAAAAACCCAAAAAGACAAGTCCAGTTTGTAATATGACAGAAATGACCATAGCAAACGGTGAGAAACCATCCCCTACGAATACCCCCGAATTACTGGACGTTTGAGCTGGCGGTGCTACCGATAGCGAGGACCCAGCAGAGCTGCTGGAGCTAGGAGCAGATGTAACTATCGACGTCGGAGTAACTGTCGGGCTAAGCGGCGTCGGGCGAGCACTACTGCTCGAGCTCACGCTCACCTGCGTGCTGGACAAAGTGCTAGTTATGCTTATAGACGAGCTACCACTCGTCGTGGGAGCGGAGACCCCTCCCCCAGGTGGTCCACTGGCACCTTGCCCAGGGGTTACACTTCCAGCAAACAGAGACGCACTCTGGAACCTCACACAACCGGAACTTCGTGGCACCCGTGCTGTGTAGGGAATGCTTGTGATAGGGCCTGCGGACTCTGGTGGCTGAGTGTATGTTTGAATTTTACCTTGTGCATTGGTGAAAACACCGGGGAAGTCCTGATTGTCGCCCTTGCAGGCTTCGAATACGCCATCTTGGGCATTTGATGGTGCGTTGTAAGCGCAGCCGATGCGATCGTAGATGTGCTGGCAGTAGTTGGCAGCATTACGTCCAGCAGGATCACAAGCTTTAAGGCAGAATGTATCGGAGCCCATAAAGCTATAACACAGAATGGGCTGAGTGAGTAAGAAGCATTAAAAGAATTTTGCGTACTTATGCCATTCGATGACCTGCTTGAAGCTGTTCTTGTTGCTGGTATAAGCATTTGAATACATGAGTCCTCCTAGTGGATTGCCCCGCTAAACGGCTCAACTTTAGTAACAAGCTGACGTGTAGATTTGGGATCATACATACCTGATCAGCGCCATGTGGGTCCATTTCGCCACCCGAGTCACCAGCAGCAATGTTGATCTTGGTTTGGTCAATGAATCCGACGACCTGAACGTAATCTGGCGTCTGCATGAACTGTACGCCCGTTATGGCGCCGGGAGGAATGACACGGGTTCCACGTCCAGGTTTGGTGCACCATGCCACCATTTCACCCTCGACATCCCCAACTAGGGAATTTGGTTGTATGGGAGCCCAAAGGCAGAAGTCTGTCCGAAGATAAGAGATTTGAACATATAAGTAAGCACACAGCGATCAGAAACGTACCATCGATTGCGTTCAGGAAAGACGTTTGGCACAGAGAACCTTGACCCGCAGTGCTTGCATCGCAGCGATTGAACCCAACCTGAGTACCACGTTCACCGGTGTCGGTATCTGCCTTGAACGGCTGTAATTGAAACCTTGCATTAGCGCGGAGGCAGCGGATATCGAGGTGGGAGGAAAAAAACCAACAATTCCGTCCGGGTATGGGAAGTGCTTATTGACCAGTGGAGTTTGTGCCGATACGAAGCAAGCGAAGCTGAGTAGACAGCCTAGTTTAATTAGTATTTTTCCCTCAGAACCCATCGCGGAGTGTGGGCAGAACCCGATTCGAGTATGTCTCCAGAAGGAAGTTGGTATTTATATTGTCAAGCTCCGTTCAGTCAGATCAAAGATAGATTTGTTGTGCATTGGGGTGGAACGCTGACAACCAACGAATCAGCGGTCAGCCGGTAAGTAGTCTAGGTATGATGCTAAACAACAACGTACGGTCTCGCTGCATCCTGTGCATCTATCATAAGCTGCGCCTATGATAGGAACATTCCGGAATTGGGCGAGGAAGCCCCTTAGTTGATGTGGAACGTGACCGAGGACGCTACTATTTTCATCACCAGAGGCGCTTGAATCCTGAGAAGCTGGAGGGGCAGCTGCGAAAAGTCTACAGAGATGGGAATTGGGCTGGGTTAATACTGAGCGATAAGAACGCCACTCACCCATCTGGGTGTTGTAATAAAGATGCGAGCAACTCAACCGCTGTGGAAGCAGCTATCGGTGCCAAACCAGGTCGCGTCACAGTGCACATTTGGTCCAGTGTCCGATCAGTCAGTGACTGCCATTACTCGAGATCAACTCAATAAACAATGGAGACGGGATACCAAAACGTACATCCGAAGGTGCGACTATATCATTGCAGTAATAGCAACCGAGACGCGCACCATTGGGGGGAACTGAGCTGACACGCGCACCATGGCGCATCACTAGGAACGTATCGAATCCAAGAGCGGCATTTAGAACAATCTTCCATCGTTTCAGCACAACTGCGATAAAGTGATCCTATGGTGGTTTACCTTTCCTTTGGCTGCTCCAACAACAGTAGGCAGCCATCTGCTCTCGCGGGAATCCATGAGGAGGAAAACGGCGTCGTGATCGTCAATGAGCTTTTCCAGCTTTGCTACGTCAGCTTTTGTTTGGTCAATGGAGGATGTTGGTACTGGGTGCCCAGGCATTGGGATGGACATCGAGTGACCAGTTGCATTCTTTATCAAATTTCTGTGAGAGCGAAGATTGATTCCGGAGGATTATACATACTATACCTGGGTATATCTTCTTCAGTCGCGCAGCGGCACACTCAGCCTTGGGTTTTCCTCCGTCGAGACAGTCTTCAAATTCGAAAAGTGGTTGACGGACAGGATTGGAGAATGAAACGCGAGCTGAATCTACAAATGTGATTGTTCGCACTCCCCAACCCTATCTCCAAAAGGAATCAATCTCAGTCATCACCCTAAACCTACAAGAACGCACCATCAAAGTCCTCGCAACGTAACAACCAAGTGTTCCGGCGCCAAGGAGAAGACATTTTGTCTCCGATATCTTGTCAAGATTGAGAGCGGGTAGGATGCGCCATCGCATCAGCTTTAGATTCAGATCTACTGCTTGGTTGGCGAGTCTAAGAGAAGGTAAATACTTTACGTTTGCTATGGTATGAAAAGATCAGTACCTTTCTGGATCCATCATCGGTGCCAAATCCGCAACCCGAGGACCTAGCTTCCCTTGCGGATTCTTCTCCCAGCCGACAGCGCCTGGACGTTCATTATCCTTCGAAGGTACACCGCCTATTTCAAGTACTCCAAACCGACTCTTCCATGTCGATGAGGGAATTTCGGAATCACGCCAACAGAGGATGCGAACTGTTGACG
Organism: Rugosomyces carneus; assembly: GCA_018221805.1. Classification (NCBI taxonomy): domain Eukaryota; kingdom Fungi; phylum Basidiomycota; class Agaricomycetes; order Agaricales; family Tricholomataceae; genus Rugosomyces; species Rugosomyces carneus. The sequence goes on along the minus strand of JABCKM010029892.1, from coordinate 3,272 downwards.
TGGATTCTGGGTACAATGCCCGAAGGTATGCTAATAGATTACGCAGCGGCCAACCCGGGTTAGTAGGATGAGCAGACGGATCAATGAAGGCTATTGTTTGTGATGAGGGTGGTGATGAGGCGAAAAACGTGGAGTAGTCTTCGACGCGCGAAATCTGTCCATCCTCTCGAACAAGGAAGAAAGGTAGAGGAGGCGAATATGATTGTAGCTGGTTGTGGATCGAGGATAGCTGAGGAAATAATTAGGGAAAACAACGATAGATCGATCTTCGAGCATAGCGCACCGTTTCGGTGGAGAATGCGTCCGCAGCATCAGCCCACCCTTGATCTCCTATTTCCCATGAGGGTTTCGATACAAAGGCAGGGAACGCGAACCAGTAGTAGTATTTGTATTTCTTCAGATCGGCAAAGGTGATGACAAGGAAGTGGTTGAGGAGGCTGGTATCGCGAGCGTCTAGTATACGTTTCCATATCTGATGCGTTCAGTAAGCTATGGGTACAAGCACACAAAACGCACCTTGACCGCCTCCTCATTGAACAAGGCTGTCTTGTCAGCGTTCTTGAACTCCTCATCCGGTTTAGTTAGCACAATCAACAAAGTTTGACTGCCTGACGTCCAGCGCTGATCACTGTAGCTCGGCTAGATCGTTCGTCTTCGTCAATGTCGCGTCGGCGACCGGTCAGCTGAACAGGTACCATATTTCAGGGATAGGACTATGAGGGAAGAGAACCACACCTTTTGGTCAGCATCAGACCTGCTTTGCTTCCAGACACGAGTATTTAAAGGTCTGCTTCTTCTCAGAGTTCATTCCCATCAAGTCTGATACTGAGCAACTACAAAGCTGCCCGATTTCGATGATCGTCGACATTGCAATCACTTTCGGTCTTGCCGTCGCGGCTTTAGCTCAGTCTAATGGTTTGACTGTTTCGACCCAACAAGGCAACGTCGTCGGCACTCTTGTCACCTCCACTGTCCGTCAATTTCTTGGCATTCCTTACGCTGTTGCAAATCGCTGGGAGGCCCCACAACTCCCTCCAAATCGCACTCAACCATTCACCGCTAATAGTTTCAGCGATTCGTGTCCCCAAGCCTCAACAAACTTTATCGTTGAGTTCCAACGGCTGTCCGGGTTATCAAACGCGGAGATTTTCCCTCCACAATCGGAGCAATGTCTGACTGTTAATGTTTGGGCTCCGGCTGTCACGAGAAAACAACAAGCGGCTGTTATGCTATGGATTCATGGCGGCGGGTTTTTAGTGGGATCTGTAAGTACAAATCGCTCTTTTCTTTGCGCCATGTTGATTAATTCTTTCTTAGAGCAGGATCAACTTCTACAATGGGAAGAACATGGTCCGAGACAACGATGATATTATCATCGTCTCATTCAATTATCGAACGAATATTTTCGGCTTTCCAGGTGCTCCCCCGCTTGCCAGTACGACACAGTCGCAGAATTTTGGCCTCCTCGATATAGACGCCGCTGTGCAGTGGGTGTATAATAATATCGCAGCATTTGGCGGTGACCGTGAACGCATCGTGCTGTTTGGAGAAAGTGCTGGGGGTGTAGCTACGGATGCTTATACTTTCGCGCATCCACAAGATACGAAAGTCAAGGGTAGGAATGATTCGAATGGTTCGCACACCCGTACTCATTCCCCTATCCTATAGGTGTCATTCAACAATCTGGGAGGTCCACACGTTTCTTACTTTACCAATCCTTGCGTGTGCTTATCGTTATATATCCCTTCCTAGCATCGACCTTATATCCGGCTCATTCCGCCCACTTGACCCTACCGCATGGAGCACAGTTGCAAATATAGTCGGTTGCGGAAGTGGTAAATACGTTCCTTCTACGCCGCTTCATCCTGCTGATAAAATCGCCAGCTACTGGTGCGCCACAATTAAACTGCATGAAACAGGTATCCTTCCAGCAGCTAGAAGACACAGTAATTAGCACTAATGGCAACTTCGTACCTATTGTCGACGGTACAGTATTATTTGGCTTCTCTTTCCGTCCCGCTCAATATAGCTGTTTACTCTAGAAATTACCACATTTTCTAACATGGTATCTCGTTCGGCGTCTGGTAACTTCTTGCGTGTCCCCCTTCTAGGAGGAACCAATCAGCATGAGGCAGATATTGTTCTTATTGCGTCCCAAATTGCCCTCACAGGAGAAGTGATACCGGGCTTGACAGAAATTTTATCTGATCTTAACACCCAGGTTTGTCTATCATTGTGCTCAACAGATCCCGTACTCACCAAGTGGATTTTAGATTGCATGGACTTGTACTTTCTCGCAGACAGCTGCAGATCGAGTAAAAGCTAATGTACCAACCTGGAGATATCAGTATCAAGGTGAAAAACCTATTTAAGTACTTCCTAAGCTAGCTCTGATCTGAGCTTTTGTTGTAGCCATTTTCCCTGACATATCTATGCGTCCCGACATGCGTGCCTATCACACAGCGGAGATTCCTCTCATATTCGGAACCTACGATCAAGTCCCGAACCCAGCACCAACGACCAACGAAATCAATCTCTCGAAGTATATCCAACGCGCTTGGGTAGCGTTTGCGCGCAATCCGACAAACGGGTTGACAAGCTATGGGTGGCCTAAATATTCACCCAGCACGACAACACTTGCTCAGCTGGGCAACTTCTTCAATCAGACTGGCACTGTTCTCACCAAGGGACAGCTGACGGACTTTACATGCACGTCTTTCCAGACGTTGGTATCTGCGAATCAGCAGTTGACGGCTTTGCTCCCGCATCCTTAGCTAAGCCATTTACGATTTCCGTTGCGTTTCCAGTTATGAAATAGTCTTTGTTATGATTGCGATTATCTTGATCAATTTGGTGGCTGCTCAGTCAAGTTTCGTATCATGGCAAAGCGAATAGTAGTGGCATGCTCTGGGAGGACGACCGTAGTCGTACCGTGCGCTGCGCAACCCGATAGCATTAGAACGCGGCCCTGCATGAGGTTTCAGCTGCGTTCCAGCTGCGTCTACTATGGGTGGCAGCGGCGCACCGTCCCAGAAGTATATATAAATGATGCTCTCCATTGTCAATGGCTAGACAGAAACTAAAACTGACTGCAATTTAATCAATCACCGAAATGAGCCTTATCTTAGTAAGTACTCCCTCTTTGATATATTCTCGATCGCATGATACAAGTATACTTAGGTAACTGGAATTAACGGTTTCATTGGGTCCCACGTGGCTCTTCAACTCATTAATGCTGGCTATAGAGTTCGCGGGTACGGTTTCGATCTCCT
>JABCKM010029890.1:0-14809 GCA_018221805.1 Rugosomyces carneus | reverse complement strand
GGGCGTGGAGCAACGGAAGGCCGAGAAGGTGGCGCTTTCTTTGGAAGAAGTGCCGGCTGTTGTCTAGGGGCCACAATGGATGGTTTGACCAAAGGCTTGGGGATACCACTCGTAGAGGCTGTTGGCTGAGCCGACTTTCCACCATTCCAGACTTTCTGAACTAGAGACTTGGCAGTGGAAAAGAAGCCAAATCGTGATGGCTTGGGCGGGGGTTGCTGTTTGACTTTATCATGGAACTTTAGCGCATGAACGTAATTCTTAAGCGATCGAGCTTACCTAGTACACCACCTTTTCCAACACTCACGCGTCCTCTACCAACGCTACTTCGTCGTCTTGCCCTATTTAATTCGAGCTTCCGTCGTATCGCTTCTTTCTCCTTACGTTGCCTTTCTTCTTCGTCAATCTTTCTGGTTTCACTCTCCATCTCTGTATCGTCGCTGCTCTTGTTTTCAATGACCGCAGGGAGGTCAGCTGTTGTATGTTCTTCCTTGGCCTCGTCGCCTTCATCGCCGGAATCCTCATCGTTGAATGAACCAGGTATGACTCTTGGTTTCTTCTTATTGCCAATAACGCTCGCGGCACTGATTCTCCCAGATGCGCGATCGCCTCCGATCCTTCTGCCAAACCTATCTCTTCCAGCTCCCATGCTAGATTTCCTTCCCTTTTTCGGAGCATCTGCGCCATTGACGCCAGTCCGACCTGCCTGGGCTTTCCGACGTACGAGCGAGTCGATACCCTCCATCTTGCTGAATTCTTGCGCGTGAATCTTGTCAAATTTCTCCTTCAAACCGCCGCTTCTAGGTGATTCTTCGGCCCCGTTAGTCCGTAGCCTTGTTACAATCTCGGTATGCGCCCCAGGCTGTAGTTTCTTGATTAAGTCTACACCGATACCAGCCACGCCGTCGGCTTCTAATCTCTTGTTCATTTCGGTGAGAACACTCGAAGCAGCAATCTTAAATTGGGTATCGCTAACATTGTGTTGTGGTAGCGGCGAGCCAAAAACGAATGGCTCTGGAACTGTAAGTTGCGTCGTCGGAGCTGAAGGGCTAGTTATGGTGAAGGGATGTTTGGATGAATCAGGGAAAGCCCCAGGGGCGGAGTGGTCCTCCATGTTCTCGTCTTCAGTTGTTGCAGAGAGGGTATCGAGGGGCAAAGGAGGGTAGATACTCTTGTTGTCATCACCATTATTCGGCCATACGCTGACGTTATCAAAGCCCCGATATGTAGCCCCGGGGCTCCCAAGGACCAGATCAAAGTTCGTTTTGAAAGGTTTCAACTGGGGTGTTCGACCATACGGACTGTCGGAGCCATTTGAAAATGGATTGGATATCAAACGAATGGTGGTAGTCGGTTGGCTCTGCCGGGTTGGGGTCGAAGGAGCGTTAAGGCCCAAGCTCAGACGGGCATTCACAGGTGCCGGCACGCCAGGGCGAAGACTATGACCTGGAAGTGGTGATGTTTTCTCCAAAGCGTGAATTCCGTTAACTCCTTGGAAGGTAGGATCAAAGGTTAAGTGATCAGTTTGAGGGGGCGCGACAGGTTCGGGGAGCAAAGAGTATGGCACGGAATGTTGGAGGAGGTCATTGTCAGCTCTCAAAGACAATTGAGACTTCAATTTGGAAGAAGGCGCACGGGGAAGAGATGAGGACGAGGCGAGAGCCGATTTGGATGCATCGTCCCGTTTCCAACCCAAAGAAGACGCTAGAGCTTTAATAGAGGAACTAACGCTAGAAGCTAGACGTGAGAGTAATCAGAAGTGTTGGAAAATAGTCAACATGAACTTACACTTAGAGAGTCCAGTGCCAAATTCACCAGAGGCGCCGTTGTTGCTCCCAATGGTTCGAAGTGAGTTGAGGGTACCCTGTGACGAACGCTCTTCTTCCTCGTTGATACTCTCCATCACGACTTCCCATTGTTCGCTAGGTCGTGGCAATTGAAACCCCCAAGATGCATTCGCCGGTTGTGAGTCTTCTTCGGCAACTTGACTGTCATCGTCGTTTTCCTCAGCGTTACCGTCATCTGGCAACTGCAAGATTTCTCCGGCGTGTCTTTCGCTCCTAGCAGCAAAATGTAACGGATCGTCCCTAGGAAGTGTCTCTGCATGTTTTTTGAGTTTTTCTATCAATTCGACGTTTTTCCCTGAGGCCTTGATGGAGTGCACTTTGCACAGCTTGACTAGCTGGTCACGCTTGAGAGAATGCAAAGCTGGAGAATTGAAGAGAATATCGGTTGTCGTGGACATTTTATCAGAATAAGAATAACTATCAGGCCAGGTACATCGAGGTCGTAGTCGTGGTCGGAACGAAACCGTGTAGCCGAGATCAACCAACATCACGTGATCGCGTCGCAAAGCAAATCCTCTTGGCTCTCACTCCCAGCTGAAGGAGCGATAGAATCTTAAGGAACGGCTTTGCACGCCGAGATCTGCTAGCAGCCAGTAAGAACAGTACTGTATGTGGGTTGCGCAGTTCCAACACTCATACGAGGTCATTGCGGCCATATTTAGGCTTGACTATGTTCTACAGCTTTTCAGTGTTGCAATCATGGTCCATTTCTGTATCCGACTTGGCAGTAAAAGTACGCCCGACTTCCATGTGCCTTACCTCCTCTTTATTGAGGGTAACTGGACTGTGCTATATGTCCCCTGGTTATCTCACATATTTTATCCTCATTTGCTTTCGCTTGCCGTTCCATCTTTTTTTTTTCCTCTGGTGTCATGGGTATTCTACTATTCGCTTTCATTTTTCTTAACGTTACACCTAGCTCTTTTAGGTCCAGCAATTCCATACTGCGCGTCGGTGCACCATCCCAGCCCGCTTTCACCTTTCCTAATGGGAATGTAGTGAAAGGACTCACCGATCATTTGCAGCCGGACCATACACGTTATTTGATATAAGCTTCTCGGCGGAATTTTGGTTGACTACATGTTCCTTCTGTCGTTCGACATCGTCGCCTTGTTTTCCATGGCATCGAGATGTAAGAAAACTATACGACTAACATCGGATACAGCCCTCCCAATTCATTCACGGTACTCTTCGTTTCGCTGCCTTATGGTCAGCACTCACACGCCTGGTTATTACCACCCGAATATGATATCGATTAACGACAGGTCTCGCCTCGTTGTTGTGGCGTGATAAATGCTGCTGACTCGCCCACCTTTTTAAAGAGCAGAGGCACACACTTAGTGCCGGTTCGGATTCTGTCATGGCGACATGTGACACTAGGACCTCAAGGCTAGCTTTATTTGGGACAAAGATGGGCGCTAAACTAAGAAGTTCTGATTATCGCAAATCATCATCTTCTTGTTCTACCTAGGGTCGTACTTGAACCGTGCTGTCGACAGGATGCAATCTGGCTCAGCTAATGGCCATGTTGTAATTACAGGGACATTGTGACTGGCGGAGAACTCGCGTCGGTTTTATGCAGGCTCTAGTACAATTTAATATCAAATGAAAAAACTGCAAGTATTTTGGTGCGGTTTCAGCCATGCCGCATTCGAGTCCTGCGTCAGAACAAACGAACCGACAGGCGCGACCTTTCTGCCATTACTTTGAGCCGAATCTCGGCATGTAATTAAAGGCTCAGCACCTCTGAGAGCAGACGCCAAATTTCAAACATGCGGCCCGTTCTATTGCGGCTGTACGAGTCATAATGTTGAGGTCCTTGGGTATTCTCTTCTCACCCTAGTCACCTGGAACAGCATCGAATGAATCTACTCTGGATCCCTTACTGACTCTGAAGTCTCACGCATGGCCTCGATCTTCTTCTGATCGTTATCGAACGATGTTGTCTGCTTCCGGATATTTATAATCGCTCTTTTTCCGACGGTGAGAGTTCATGGATAATAAAGGTACAAAGGCTAACACAAAGTCTCGACACGCGAGTGCAGGGCCATCGTGTGGGCGTGTCTGTACACCGGCATCGGCCATAATTTGATGACAACTATTTTTTGAGCTGGACGTTCAAAGTCGTCATGGCCAGCTTGGCCCACCGTATATATCAATAATTTGAAGGCTTAGCAGAGTATTTAACGGCCTGCACCATCTACTAAAAATATTTCACCTTAATCCAATCGCTGTATTTCATCTTGAGTAGGATGATGGGCGCGCAGAAGTGGTCGCTGTCTTCCGAGTCCTTGGATTGCGATGACAACACGAACGGCCGTCCTTGGACCTTAGGCTCGACCTTCGCTTGCCTCGTGCGACTTCTGAGACTCCACTTCTGACAGGCAACACCATGATCGTCGGCGAAGACCACGCCGATTTTTGTGCGTCGCGAGAAATTTCTCAAGGGTCGAAGAAAATGAGGAGCCGGTTCGTCGCCTAGGCGGGGGCCTCGAAAAGTATTATACAGGCTGCCATCAATCGCCCATTCTGCAATGGTGCTTGGTTCCGTTTGTTGTAGTTGAACCAAGCTTTTTCCCCGTGAGATTTTTTGGTTAAGCAGTCGTTAGGTCGCCTACATATGCTCATTACTTATATTCTTCCTATGTTACATCCTAGAGAAAGCCTCCCACCTTCAACCACTTCTCGCTGCCCTCCACCCTAACCCACTGCTTTCTGCCTCATCGCCCCGCTCCGTCCGCCTATGTCACACTACTACAGAGAACCGCGCACCGGTTATCAGGTTCCTTGCCAAAATTGCGCTAAGCTTTCGTGTCCAGGAGCCACAATTGCGGAAAATTTCAGTGGCGCAGGCCACGAGCTGAGAGCAATAACTGGTGATGCGCTCCCGCGAATATCTCGCTCATTAATAACCAGAGCCACAGCAAGTAGGTCGAACGATTACCACAGGACTCTCCCCGAGCCGCTTCCCAGCACGTCAGGTCGACGGACTCCCCCTCTTGAGCAGTTGGTTCCACTCAGAGTCCCAACCTTGTACCCACATCACTGGGAGCCGCCAATAATGCACCCAGTCCAGGTAACACCGCCAGACACATGGTCATCGTCGTACCTATCCCAGTACCCTCCAGTAAGGCACCCGGTAACACCGTCAGACACACGGTCGTCGCCGTACCTCTCCCAGCACGCACAACAGTGGCCACCCTATAGTACAGAGACAAATCCGTATCATTGGATGATACACCACGGCGGTGCTCAGCCATCCTCGGATCTTGGCCGCCCAAACTACAATAAGCCGTCAGTTCTTTTTCTTGCGTAATTTCTAGGTCCTAATGGGTTGGATAGGCGCCCCCAATTGCGCCCTTGTTACAGTTCCGGAGGAACACCCGACCTCTGGCTCTATCAACCGCCTGACAGAATACAACTCAGTGGTGCTCAATACCCATCGATGAACGCGAGCTATGTGCAGATGCCCCCCGCACCGTTGATTAGTGTCTCAGAGCAGGAGGCCGAGGCAATTCTTCGAGGGAAAACGCGTAGCTACACATTGATGGAGGCGTTAACACCAGTGGGCCCCCCCGAGCTACACATTAGTCCCGGAAACACTGCCGGAGAAGTGACACCCTCTCCCCCGCCAGCTTACGTTCAGCACGAACGCTCTAACCTCGATTCTGTCCCCTTCATGGCGAGCCTCACGCCACCAAGCGCTGTTCCGGCGGCAGCCACGCCTACCAGTGTGGAACGCCAACCCGTCGTCCCACCGAGGATGGGATACAAGCCTTTGTTCGTAGAAGCATTTCAAGAGTTCGATGCAGATGGACACTATGAATTAGAGGATGACACTGAAGATGTTGAACAGACGTGATATTGTGGCTTTCACAAAACCCAGGCCTCTTCATCCAATTGTGCTGATCTAGAAAAGTATGGCGCCCTCTCTTTATCACTCATCCATTACCGCCTCACTTCCCGGTACCATTACCATGCCCACAATGGACTTTCTATCTATCATAAATTTACCCCACAGTCCGCCACACACACTGTCATTCTCGCTTGTTCAGCTCGTCCACTACCCGCTACATCTACATGCCCTCTACAATGGACTTTCTATAACATACTCCGCCACATACCGTTATTATTACTGGGTCACCTTGCGTGTCACTGCCTCACTGCCCAATACCATTTATATGCTCTCTACAATGTACTTACTCTTTATCACCGAATTACCGCACACTCTATTCTTGCTTTGTCATGTCATATGCCTATGTCGTTCGAGAAATACCAAGCGAATCAATTAATTCCTAGAACGGAGATGCCTTGATAACAGTTTTGCGGATTGTTTTCAAAACACGAGGTAGAATGACGTGATCATGTCAGGTAGGGCAGTCATTGTTTTTTTCTCTTGATTGGAGGCATAAGAACCCTATTTGTGCACGCCTCACGTTAATTTCGAAGGATTCTCGGTCATGAGAACCGAAAATCCTTTGATGTGAATTGCCGGAATCTTTTCAGCCCTGTAGTGATGCTGTGTTGTTCTTCCGTATCATACGTGAGTTTAATCTGATGGTAGTTACTGCGATGTATCTGATGCTAATGTCCAAAATCATGAAATGTTGAATGATAGAAGGTCCTCCCTCTCTCTCTCCTGGGACCCGCCGTCGGCATCCGCCTCGACTCTGAAACCGAAACCGAAACCGAAACCTAAATGCACAAGAGCATTCATTCGTCATCACTTTCATATGACGTTCCTGCGCCTGTCGGCGATGGGAGCTTTCGCTTCCTAGGTGAATACAGGGGGCTGACGCTGCGAGCTTCGCCTTTTTTCCGCCGCTTGCGTTCCGCCTCTCGGGTGTTGAGCCGGACGCCCCATCGAGCTAGATGCTACAACAAGGCCCATTTTTAAACTTCCAAATAGGACAAGAAGGACGGCCAAAATATGGCGACAAACCTTGGTTAGTTCTGTCGATGCCTGTAGACCTGGGAATTCCTTTGTAGAATAAACCCGGAACGGACCACCATAGCATTCTGCTTGAACAACCAGATCGGAGTAGTTGTATGGCCTTGAAAAGATATCGAATACGCGATATCTTAGAATAAAAGTACCTTCTGCCTTAACGGCTAGGTCCTTGATAATTTTAAACTGAGAGGAGATCGATGAGGAACATGCGCAGGGGCTTACCGCAAAAACAAACATAATTGACTTTTTACCTTGGTACTCGACGATCGCTGGCTGAACAAATGTTGCTCCTACCAGCGACGATGTCTTTTTGGAGGACTCTAGGATTGGAAAGCCGTTAACATAGTGAAGCGCGTCTGTGTGTGGCTGAGGGACATATTCAGGGATGGAGGTCGGCGTCGAACGAGTAGGCGACGGTGTTAGAGCGTTGTCAAAAGATTGACTAGTTGGATACGTATGAGGGGGAACAAATGTATAAGTTTGTTCTCTACTAGGCTCTGAAGTGAACTGAGCAGTCGAAGAACTTGCAAATGTCGTTCGAACGGCGGAGGGGCTCCCTTGTGATTTCTGCGAGGACTCTGCTTGTTGGTGAGAGCTAGTAGCTGCAGAAGACACCAGAAAGAGGTCCACCGTACACACAAGGCCAAGGGCCTGGACATCCCTAGAGACGAGTATGATTATCTTATTAAAGGTTCACGTAATCGCGAAACCTTACTCGTAGTCCTGGACCTCTTTCTCGACTCCACTGTCTGTATCAGCGTCAAACACTTGAAAGAGACGCAAATGTACGACGGGCGGAGGGTCTAACGGTCGTCTGTCCACTTTTGCATATCTATGTCGCGAGAGAAAGGAGGGTCAGTGGGTAACCCATTGCAGGGGGAAAATAAGGTTGACACTTTACTTTCTTCCCAGCTTGGCCTGTTGTACTTCGCGGAGTTCAGCCCGAATTGTCTGACCAGCAAATTGGCCAGAGACAAAAAGGATTGGTCGACCTATCAGATCTGTCCCATGGGGTTGGTGAGTATCATGAGTGACCGGCGTGGGTGACTCGGCTTGTGAGGGGCGATAATCTGAATGAAACTGAGAGTACATTGGCCGCAAAGTCAGGGAGATGGTGTAACAGCTATTGAACGTAGGGCTCTTTAAGCTGTAGGTTTTATGTTAGAGGATGCGATAATGAATCATAAAAGAAAAAGGGAGGAGCTAAATTCCCGGGAGAAGGCGCCCTCATGATAGATCTTCCCGATATATCAATACATCAAACACGGAAGCAAAATTCCGATTATGGCACGTTCCCGGCGGCGGAATACAAACCCTTTATGAAATACAGTACCCTGCTTGTCAAACAACCTCCATGATCTTGCTGGGCATAATAATACAACGCCCTTCGAGAAAACATTTTTTCTTGTCGTATTTTGAAGGCAGCAGGTAACGGCATGGGTTCTTTCGGTCTTTTCCAGTTTGCCTGTCTCCAACCTCATGTGTTATTTATTTCAAATTCCGGAAACTGATGCTGAACCATTAGATATCTAACTGATACTATCGGCCACATGGCCAATGCATGGTCATTGCATTTCGGCCTAACTTAGCGATGTCGAACCAACAGATACATCACAGTGCTCGGATGGAGGCACCGATGCGAAAGAACAACGTACCCTGAGGTAGTGGAGGGGAACGCCATGTCATGTTATAACCGGTAACCGGTAAGGGCTTGTGGGTCAGTGCACTGGCAGCTCATAGGTGTCATAAATCTCATGCTAGCCACCGTTCACCCATTTCCTCGGGCTCTCGCTTCGTGCTTGTTGCGCCGATAACTCACCAAATGAAGAGACACATCTGGAAATTGCCATGCCCAGAACAAGGGCTAGAACAACCCACCTTCCGCACGAAAGAAGTCCTCGCCCCAAGTGAATTTCCCTAACTGGAACCCCGTCGGAGAATTACGGTGCCGATTTTCCACAGGGCCCGAAAAAAAATAGGTTCCGCTAATTCAACGCAGAGCATTGCTCGTCAAAACTGGAAATCACAGGCACCAGTTGATAGGCAAATTGCACCCCACTGTCAATGATCGCCGTCAATAGGCGTTCGGAAAAATAGGGTTAGTATGTAATCACGCATGCCCATGTTGTACGACTTGTACGGGGCTGCTGGATTCTCGGCGGTATTTGATGATCAGAACCCAGGATATTCCTGAACACGTTGTTAATTGGCTGATTGACTAGGCGTGAGGCGTCAAATTTTGTCAAGCGAACAAGTCTAAAGAGGCGCTGTCATAACGAGCATAAGTGAGTATAATCAATCAACATTTGACATTAACATAGTATCAGAACAAAACGTCAGAGATAGAATAGCGTAGAGCTTGTCTCCATTGTTCAGGGACAAAAAGTTACCGTGTAATCAGCTTTCAAATTCGAATCGCAGGTGAAAAGAGCCGATTGACTAGCCTCGTCGTATGCATAGGCGTAAGCATCTGGGCAGGCGCTCTCTGTAAACCAATAATTAGACGCTATCAACACGTATCGAGTCAGAAGAGATGACTGAACTGAAATAGTCGTAAAATTGAACACCCGAAACAGGACATGTTTCGGGAGTATTGTGGCTCCCAGAGCAGCAGTTTGGAGAATCAGCTGTAATTAGAAAGAAGGGGGGATTCTCAGATTAAGAACACGAGGAAAATTAGGGCACAAGAAAAATCCACCTTGGTTTCCATCGAGGTTCGCAAAACAAGCAGACTTGCAGCCAACAGGAGTGCCAGAAGCATCGGCGGGACCTTTCAAAGGAGCTGGGCCTAGGAGTCGCCGGAGATCAGATGAAAATTTGACAGACTAGCATTTCGCTAAGTGTACGAACACTTTGGATTCAAGTCGACGGAGCAAGAAGCGACACGGCAGCCCTTGTTATTCGTAATACTGCAAGGATTGGAGCATTTCAAAATCAGCGCTCATCACAGCCTCTTTGCTTACCTGAGGGGCAAATTAAAACCGTCGACGAGAGAAACTAACCAAGGGTGTAAAAATAGATTACATAGTCTGATAGAGCGTACCCACCATCATAAAAGTCCCTGTTGCCATCGCCTTGCAAAGTAAACTCTGCGAGGGTAACAGGAGGAACACCCTGCGTTTAAAGTTGACAGTTCAGCCTATTAAGGAGTAGATGTGGACATACGGTGCCAGTACGGGAATCACACAGTAAGCCGCCATTACAGCCCCCAGTGAGGCACGAGTTTGGTCCAGGATTAGCACTAAAGTCGCAATTGCGCCTTCCCTGAAACAACAAGTTGATCGAGGGGATAAAAGAAAAAAGGAATCGTCAAATTCCTACCCAAATACGACCAGCTTTCCAGTCATCGGGAATGCTGAACGAAACTGTGGATGACGGTTTGGCTTCCCAGCTTGTACGACATTGATATGTATTTTGACGTGTAGAGTACAGAAGCTTACCCTGTAGGAGAGTCTGGGACATTAGGCGCTACGTTCAGGTCTGTAAAGATCTGGGGGATTTGTCAACGATCGTTGGCCACATTTGATGTTGGTTTCAAACATACAGCAGGCCTAGGGGGCGGATTGATACACAATGCACAAGATATTTGATTTAATCACCAGATTGTGAACGGGCACGCATTGTGCACCTAACCATGACAGCGTTTAGCGAGAAGTAATCGAAGTAGATAGCAAGATGTGCTCACTGTTAAGGTACGAGCACTCGCAGCAGAGAGAAGTGACAAAGTCGCAATTAGAGAGAGCTGGAACATCACTAGAGTGCTGATTCTTGGGAAAGGAAATTGGGGAGACGGTGGTATCGTTGGAAATTTATACGGATACGGTCGCTCGGCGCCAGGCTGTAACACTTGGAAGTTTGATCTTGGCAACGATGCTCCGCGTGGCGGCGCTGTGTTGTTAGTACTATCATCTAAGATGTGCATTACTTTTGAAACTGATGAGGACAGATTTCAAGTCTAGAAATCAAAATGGTCGGGGCGTAGTGTAAGTGATGGGATTTGAGAGGAGCCGAATCACAGCCTAGACTGATAGAAATTTCAGAGTCCAGAGATCGCATGGGCTTAGGAGAAAGAGGCTATGGCTCCCCGTGGTTCCAAGAACGCTGAGTGTGCTTTCATGCTGCTGCGGACACTAAGCACAGCTCCACAACGCAACCAAGTAACGGACAAGGTGGTTGCATGGAACCACGTGGGAAACGTCGGCCACCGGAAATGAGCGAAGTATGTAAGCAGCAGCAGCGGCAACTCACTCGCACTCCGCTCGCACGCAAAAGTCTGTCTAGAAAACAGTTCTGTTAGTATTGTTCGCGCTCAGCAATCGACATAAATCTCAGAAAACATTATTTGTGCATGAAACCACGCACAAAATATTTTACAACAAGTTTTACAATGTAGAACTCTAGTTCTGGCCCTTCTACTAGGTGAACCTCCGAGTCAGCCTTGGTCATAAAAGCAATTAGTATTGGGTGCTTCGCTTATGGGTAATACATACCACAGTACGTAAAATAAAGGGGAGTAAGTTTCGATGCATAAAATAAGCATTCTACCAGGAGGATTCTCATGTTCATTCTTCAGCAATATTCACCCATGCTAAACCGTGTTGATCCGTATGTTTCTATATGGCGCCGCGCAGGTTGTGCGCTTTTTGTGAGCCAAGATATACTAGTAGAAGATCAAATTTTAGGCATCAACAATTCCATGATAGTCCAGATCGGAGGTGCAGAGATCAATCGTTCATTGACACCCTCTAACCTGTTTTACTACACAGGTCAAATGCTCAGCCATTTAGCTCGATCATCGGTTTCACGGTCATCTTGACTATCAGTAGACTATTATAAGTCGACAGAAAGGTCGGATGCGATCTATCGCATGACAGCGTTCTCCCACTTGGGCCCCACATGAGTTCGATAGCCAATTTTCTCACTGTATCCTATAATACTACCCGGTGAGATCCACAGCCACAAGCACCGACAACCCATATGATATGGTGCCACCATATACCTAGTGGGTAACGCAGAAGTACAAAGTTGATCATCATCCCCGATCACCCGAAACAAGACTGAGCTTAAATCCTCACAGCACATAGAGTACCTTACCTTCCTACCGCAAGCGTGGTGATGAGGAGTGATAGTGATAGTGATAGTGAGAATAGTAAGCCGTTGCTTACACGGCAGACTCGCGCAATCCTTGACAACTCGGTCTAGGATGCTGGTGGATGGCTCGATATCATAAAAGATGAAATTGACAGTGCATGTAGGGCAATCTTGACGGTTGCTCACAGTGATACATTCTGGTTTGCAAAGGACTGTTTCAAGCCGGGAGAGAGAGCTAATATGGATCTCCGGCATCTGCCGCACTTCCCAAATCCTCGAGTCAGTGACTTCGAGACCTCAATGTATAAGATAGACATTGTACCAGGAGGGATCCTCATGTTAAATCTTGAGCAATATCCAATGCTAATATTAGTAATAGTTTTGCCCTCGCATAAACCATGTTGATCCGTAATAGTACGGTAATACGCGTAGCCGGGAAATTGCTGTGTGATAACTACCAAATTAAGCAACTAGCGACACACCGCGTGGCGCCACGCATTGATTCTGCACCTCGATCTGGACTAGAATTACCAGTTCCCAAAACTCAACTTCATTTCGACTGGGACAGTTCAGTCAACCGTACGGAGTAGAAATTGTCAAATCGGGGCTAAGGTATTGGAACCAACTGTTGAGTCGTCTGTTTTAGTACTAGCTATCTAAGAGCCACGCTCAGGACTGCCTTGTATATTCCACAGCCCTTTCATTCCTTTGTAGCTTATCTTCCGGTCTTTCACCTCTGCCTTTGGATGGCAGATCCCTTCAAGCTTTAACCTATCTAAATCCCCTGCACGAATGCCTAGTTGCCATGGCTCGTCATCTCCGACAACACCAGCATCAGTGTGTGAGGCAAATATAACAGATGTCGGGTAGAGCGCCTCCATATTTTTCTTGTGTCGTGCAATATCTGCTTGCGAAACCCAGTGTTTTTCGGTGGTTTCCCACTCCTTATTATCAACCGTAATCTCGCATACATGAGTCCCGGATGTCGCAAAGAGTTTTGCAAGAGATGTGCTCTGAAGTTATCTTACTATTTTGCATGATATGATATAAATTCTATCAGGAACCACTTACGTCTGCAACGTAAAGGACTTTCCCTAGTTCACCGCCTCCGCTCACAATCCGCTTCAGTTTGTTTCCCTTTTGAAGACCTTTCCAGCCAATGGTCAGACGACCGACATTCTTGCTTGGTGCATTTCCTCTAATCTCGAGAGGAGCAGCCCTGACAAACGTCAAGAGCAATGCAAGTAGAATGACCCATGGCGTAACTCTTCGAGCGGTAATGCTCAGCATTGTGAGAGGCTACAGAGGATGGTTTCTTGAAGTCGTCTTGAACCGGAAAAACGCAGACCAGCTGCGTCTGTGAAAGTTAACTGGTAGTTTAGAGCGTTCTGGATGCATATTATAAGCCTTCGAGCTCGATCATCAGTTTCATGGACATCTTGACCATGAGTAGAATGCTGTAAGTTTACATAGAAGATGCTGGATACAATCTATCACGTAACAGCGTTTCGGCTCCAGAAGTCATTCCCTCCACAATCTGTCAGAACAATCAGCCACGAGTCTTGGAAACCATACTTATGATACTATCATATACTTACTGGCAAGCAAAGAATTGATCATCATCCCCGATATAAGACCGAAGGGCCTCATGTGCGAGCAAGGATAGAGTATTTTTACCGTCCTACTGCAAGTTGTGTGGATGAGCGGGAATGCTTAGTCGTTTCAGAAGGTAGATTTGAGGTCTCGCAAGGTCATGCACGGCTCAATCGCGTAGTCCTCAGCAACATTGTACATTGTGTTCTCGGTGTAGAATGCCGGTGCTAGATCATAAATGATGAGCTTGACAGTGCATGTTTCAGATAGAACATTTTTGAGGGCGAATGATACATTCTGGTTTGCAAAGGACTAATTTAAGCCTTCAGAACAAATGCACAAGCGAACGATGCACAGACTTGCACAGATCTTCGGCGTTTGCCGCACTGGTATCGCTCCCATCATAACCGTTTTCCCTCTTAGCTTGAACGCCCATGTTTATCCCGCTGCCGTCTTCTGAAGTCTGTGACCACGGCTCTCAAACATCTATCTCTATGGCACAGATGCTTGCTCGTACATGGCAAAACTTCGATCCGAGTCTTAGAATACATATTCCCGACTCCATCATCTTTCACCCTGACGGCACCGGAACCATTAGCACCTCCTTTGAAGTCTTCTCATGCAAGGGACCTAAAACAGAGACGTTCACGCATGGATTTACATGGAAACTTGCTCGAAACGGTCCTCTAGGGATGGAGGACATGGACTTTGGCACACTATTCAATACCTTCCCCAAACTTGTCAGATCTACCACTGCATGGACTTATAAGACTTGGGTGGAAGGTTTAGTAGCTGTATATACTCGCATTGAGTTGGTCGGGAACCCTTCATATGCCAACATCCCTTTCCAGCCACTAGATGATCTGTTACCACAAAGAGAAGAATCTAACAACGTACTTCCTATTGAGCTTCTGGACCATATCTTCGCGCTGGCATCTGAAAGCTACTCTACTGCAATCAAATTGTCCGTAACTTGTCGGCGTGTAAGAGAGATATGTCTCCGGGAACACCGTCGACACTTGTTCAGCTCGACTGCAGAGCGGTTTGCAGCTAACGGGATGGTGAGCCATATGTTGTTTCTAAATTAGCTGGGTCCCAACTTTCATGAGTAGGCTATCTGGATCCAATGTGGCCACTTCAACCCTATGAGCTCGAATCCACCAGCAGAATTCTACGCATTACACGCACATCTTTTCAAATATCCAGATGCCTGTCGATATCCAATCCCGCAGGCAAAAGGCTGGGAGAAAGGTTGGGAACCACGGCGAAGCTACTTCTCATGTAAGCTTCCCATGCCACAGGGTGAAAACATCCCTGTTTGGCAAAAAGC
>JABCKM010029889.1:0-16638 GCA_018221805.1 Rugosomyces carneus | reverse complement strand
TGTACGCCAGTGTGACTGGAACACGCTAGGCTGGAAAATACTCAGTTTTGGTTTGCTCGGGTGATGGGACAACAATGTGTTATTTTCGCCCTTGTGTCAGAATTTATTCTAATTGCATTGTATTAACAATTCATTAACGACAAATTACCTAAGCTTGGAGGATGGGCAATAGAAAAAAGGTTGACAAATAATGTGCAGGCCGAAATATGAGCATGAGCCGAGCATGAGAAGCAAGGGACAGCTGTCAAAACATTGTTCAGGGCGCTTGTGAAGTTCATATACGCCCCGTTTCCCCGAGCCACCATCCACGTTGAAGAATGATGTCGTGAATTTAGGGCGAGTACAGCAAGAAGAGAACATCGCAGGATGAGTTCATAGAGCGACAAAACTTACAGCGACATGTCAAATGTGTATTTGACCGCAGAGATCTACAACAATGCCAACAATCAAAAGGTATACAGTATTCAAGCCTTCAATTGATTGCGCAAGTTCTGCTCCAGAGGGCCCTTCTCACGAATGAACTGGAGATAAGCTCCATCCCTGCAGGGTTGCGGAAAATAGTCATGAGCTAGTCCAACATCGACCATGAACAAAGCAACGCACTGTAAGACCCGCTTCTCCTCCTTCAACTTGAGGTACTCCGTCTTATCTACATTCGTGAATCCCCACTTCTTGGAGACAATGATCTTCTGACGTCCGGGGAACTTGTAACGTGCGCGGCGCAAAGCTTCCACGACGACAGCAGAGTTCGAGTCCTTCGTTCGGATGGAGAGGATGATCTGGCCAATGTTTACACGAGCGACGGTACCGTAAGGTTTCCCCCAAGCACCACGCATGCCGGTTTGGAGTCTACATGACGTTAGTAACGAAGGCTGAATAGGGAATAGACATGGTAACACACCGATCAGCACCTGCACAAGACAACATCTTGTTGATGCGGATGACATGGAAAGGGTGGGCGCGAACACGGAGATGGAACGAGTCTTTGCCAGAAGTCTTTGTGACATACTTGTTGGCACAGATACGCGCAGCTTCCAAAGCTTCACTCGACAGCTGTTCGTACTCGTCTGACACTAGGTGGGCGCAGAACGGAAATTCGTCAACATTGGCACGCTTGCGGCCAAGATCGAAGATACGGATCTATTGTAGGTAAGACATGAGATAACATTGGATGCAAGATGCATCTGCCAATTCACCTTAGGGTCCGGTACACCTCGATTATACCTTGATTTAGGATATGGTTTGTTCTTGCAGTAGCGGTAGCAACGAGCTGGACGACGACCCATTATTACTTCTAGGATATAATAAGTCAGACCATAGATTCCAAATTAGCTGAGGCGCCTCATGACGTGTGCAAGTGCTCCAACGTCATCCAACTTCTATGCCGCCAATCCAACCCTTTCCAACGCAACTCTTGCTTCCAAAACCGCAAATTCACGAAGATGAGGTGGGGAAAGGGTGGATCGTCCAAAAAAACTGACATACTCACAGTAGGGGGATAGAATTTGGTGATGGGGATGCTGGCCGAGGGCTTTTTAATAGGGAACCGGGAGGGATGACTAACTCAGGCTCCGTCACCTGATGAATAAGCCCCCATTTGTAACTCCGCAGCCTTCGGGCTATGGCCAGCCTTATGCCGAAGCTGCTCCGTCCACTGCGTCCAGCCTTGGCCACAATGCATGCGTTCTCGAGACCTTACCTTGACTTGGAAAAATGGCCATGGCTGAAGAAATAATTGCCAGCTCCAGCTTCATAAGAGGGATGAGTATGCTTGCAAGCTCCAAGGAAGGAAGGAGTCATGGAGTTATGACAATTCGGAGCCGCAGCATACAGTAAGTTATTGTATGTAAGCAACCGACTCAGTGTCAGATAAGATTAGATAAAGAGGCGATCCGTTGAGCTCATGCTGTCTCCATCTTAGCTTCGTTCATGTCGGATTTAAACACAAGAGGATTAACCCAAGACAGACCACCTTTGGTGGTGGTCACAGGATGAATTGAGTCGGTTCTAGCCGATCACCTTCGAATATACCTGTAACAGATGATCGTTCTTCTGAGGCATTAAGTTAAGTTCGCTTCCAGACTTCTCAACAGAAAACATTTTCATATCCCTTTTTGCTTTATAGAAAGGCTGTGTACATTCAGTCATCTGTAAGGTGATTCCACCAGTGATGAGGCCTGACATAGTCCGGATGGCAAACTACACGCACTTGTCTAAAGTATTGATGTTGCGGGCTGCTGAGATTTTTTTGCTAAATTTAGCCTAAGTGAACAATTGTCTTGTGACGAACATCATGGACTACCAATCATCGATCTGTCACAGCTTTTACAGCAATAGCAGTGTCTCTTACTATAACTATTGCTGAGCTTAGAGCTATTTGGCTCTTAGTACAACCGAACAACTATGAACACTGACAATAAGTATACCTATTACATTTCGACCAATTCCCGATAAACTAACCTAAATCTTTGGTCCAGACATTGTATCTCTCTCGAGATGTTGAAATGGGTCAGGGTCATGCTGCAGGCACAAGGCGGGGAGAAAGAAATCGAACTTGTTTGTTCTTCCTCCATTAGGCTGCGACTCTACTATCACTCACTATTCCCCAACCAGAGTCTCACTGTCAGTAATGCTGTTAAGCCAAGTATTCACGCCGAAGTCCAGCTGGCAGTCGCAGATGGTGTGCAAAGTATGCCACAAGGTGTCATGGTAAGCCTTGTACCCCTCAAAACGATAACAACATGTTTCATCCTGTTCCGGGAGGCTGAGTCCGGCATCGGTCCCGTAAATACTGACAAGGATCTAGACGCCATGGAGGATGAGGCAACTTCTGAAGTACGTATATTTGTATGTCATAGCGAATCTTGTGCTTACTATACATGTTGAAGCTTACGAATGATGGGGACAAGGGTCAACCCCCCAAAGCTCCTTCCTGGGGAGAATCAATCACTGTGCATATTTTCATATTATTAATAGCAACATCTAACTTCTCGTCCAGATACCCGGTCAATCTGCCAGCGTTCAAATCCCTGACCTCAGGGCCTCTCTGCAAGGTACCCCCTTGGGTAGTCCTTCACTCGCGCTTCTGTTCCAAGGCTTGGGCGATGCGTACTATGGCCGATTTGAGGCACAGCGAGAGTTGGCTGACCTTGATTCATCTTTGATGTACAGCAGGGCAGCTGTACATGCGACTTGCTTTGGTGACCCGCTGATGGTACCCCGACAGGCATTGCTTGCTATAGTTCTACACGCTCACTACGATAGATTGGGTATCTTGCAGGACCTGGACGATAGCCTTGCGCTTCGGAAGACCATTCTGGATCTGGCACGTATTGACGACCCCAACATCGCAAGTTTCCAAGAAGCATTGGCTGCTACTTATGGTGCTCGCTTCCAAAGGCTCGCCAAGCAGCATGACCTTGACGCTGCGCTAGTGCTTTATCAAAGCGCTATAGATAATACCCCTGAGGGCGACCTTCTGCATGAACGGAAGGGAGGCTTAGCGGCTGCGCTACTTGACCGATACAGCCAATACGGCTCAGTGGATGATCTACAGTCCGCCATTCTCTTACAACAGGCGGCTCTGGACAGCATCTCTGAAACCCACCCGGGTTGGTTACAGCGCCTAATAAGCGCGGCACATGCGTACAACCTCCGCTATCTGAGGTTTGGGTCAGACGACGACCTTGAAATGGCTCTGAATCTCAGGAAGTCTGCAGTAGAGAATACTCCTGCGAGTAGCTCATGTCAAAGTTCTCTCGCAGATGCTTATAACACCCGGTTTGAGAGGTTTGGCATCATTGATGACCTTGATCAGTCCATAATTTTTAACGAGATGGCTTTGGCTACCACGCCTGAGGAATGCCCTTTCTATATCGAATGTTTATCACGTCTTGCTACAGCCTATGGCAATAAATTCGAGGCACTGGGAGATCCCGAAGCCATAGAGTCCTCCCTAAAGTACCATATTATATCGATGCAAAGGACACCTCAAGATCACCCAAGCATGTCGCATCGATACGACTTATTAGCATTCAC
This sequence comes from Rugosomyces carneus, assembly GCA_018221805.1. Lineage (NCBI taxonomy): Eukaryota > Fungi > Basidiomycota > Agaricomycetes > Agaricales > Tricholomataceae > Rugosomyces > Rugosomyces carneus. Next base: position 12,600 of record JABCKM010029889.1, on the reverse strand, counting down.
ATATGGGCTCAGGGCTCTCCGACAGAGAAATGCAGAAGACTTGCAGGCCAGTTTGCGCTACAGAGAGTTGGCTTTGGAGCATACCCCTGCTGAAAGTCCTGATCTATTTTTGAGGCTAGGGAACTTGGCCATGTCCTACTCCAATCTTTATGGAAAGTCTAATGCTTTAGACGACATTCAGGCAGCATTGTCATTCGGTAATGCCGCCCTTTCCGGTACCCCAGAGGATCATGCCTCATATGCCAGACACCAGAGCATCTTGGGTATTGTTCATTTCCAATACTATCGCCAGTTTAAAGATCTGGACTCCTTCGCCACTAGCATAGCATCTACAAAGATTGCGGTCCAAAGGTCACCCACAGATCATCCAGTGCTTGCCAAATATCAATTCATCCTAGCTACTGCTTATCTTGAGCGATTTAGGCATCTCGGTAGCCTGGACGATCTAGAGTCTAGCGTCACGCTCTTCAGAACTGCGCTTAGCAACACTCCCCAGGGTCACCCAGACTACATTCCAAGACAAGTTACTTCAGCCTCTTGTGATTCGGCGATCCACCTATATCTCGAGGCAAAAATTTCCATGCTAAAAATGACAGTGGCGACCATGCCGATGGGACACCAGGATATCCCTATACATGAAGCAGATATTTCTCAGCTATATAACAAGCGATATCGGATACTTGGAAAGCGTGATGATCTTGACGCCTGTTTGATGTATACAGGGGCTTCACGAGACACGGCCCAGGATGATCCTGACTTGGCTAGCAAGCATGAAATGCTATCACTGACGTATGGAAGTCGCTACTTACACCATAGCTTGGATGGGGACTGTAAACTGGCCTTGGATCATGCAAGGCTTGCCTTGAATAATACACCTTCAGACCACCCAAGATATGCTCCCCGCATGGGCACACTAGCAATTACACATACCTTTCGCTACCAGAGATATGGGGCTGCTGAGGACCTTCAGGAGGCTATTCACTATGTAGAACTAATTCTAAGGTCCACACAGGATGACCAGCCGAGTCTGGCTTCAAAGCAAAGTTGGCTGGCGGAATTATATCGCTTGCGGTTTCGTCGCTTTGGAGGGGACAGTGATGACTCTCTGGCATATGCTAAACTCGCTTTGAGCAATACTCCTACTGATGACCAAAATTATGCTTCATGTCTGTCTGTACTGTCAGACTCTTACCTTGATTACTATGAACAGTATGGAGTTCCCGAGGACCTCCAGGAGGCTGTCAAACTTGGAGAGATGGCGATGAAAGCTACACCTGCAAATCATCCTGAATTTGCGAGTACACAAAAGTCTTTGAGCAAATTGTATGGGAGTCGTTATTACGTTTTTGGTCGAGACGAGGACTGCAACGCGTATCTGGAATATGCAAAACTTGCTTTGAGCAATACTCCTACAGGCGCGCCAGGTTATACCGGGTGCTTGTCTGATTTGGCCATGGCGCACAGCAAACACTATCACAGATACAGGGACGCCAATGACATTCAGGAAGGTATTAAACATGGAGAATCTGCTCTTAAGGCTACACCTAAGGATCATCGGCTTCTAGCTCACAGGCAAAGCAATCTAGCGACATTATATGCAGATCGCTTTAAACATTTTTCCCTCAAGGAAGACTGCGATGCGGCTGTAGAATATGGTAAACTTGCTCTAGGCAACACTCCTGTAGATCACCTTCGGGACTACTCTAGTCATATGTCCAGCCTTGGCCAAAATCATGCTATTCGCTATCGGAGTTACAAAGCGGTGGAAGATCTTCAGGAAGCTATCAAATATCAGGAAGAAGCTCTCACACTGACGCCGAAAGGATACCCTGGATTAGCTATGAGGCAACGAGCTCTAGCAATGTCATATTCAGATCGTTACCGTCATTCTCGCCTAGACAAAGACTGCAATGCAGCCCTGGAGTATCACAAAATTGCTCTAAGCAATACTCCCACAGATAATGCAGAATACCCTACAAGGTTGTCTGGCCTGGCTTACGCGTACAACAGCTGCTTTGAGCAGTACAACACCCCGGAGTCTCTCGATCAAGCGATCCAATACTGGGAATTGTGTCTCGAGAGTGTGACAGAAGACCGGTTAGGCATATACAAAGCGGAGGTTGGGAATCTAGCGAACGCATACGATGCTAGATATAAACTACTGAACAATGTCTCTGACAGAGAGGCTTGCTTGCGCCTTGCGAAAAGAACCATTGGGACACCCCGTGTTGTGCCTGCTCACACGTGGTATACTGCCCTTATACTAGCGAACCTAGCATTCGAATATGGCTCCGAATTGGCACTACCAGCATACAAAGAGGTCATGGGGACCCTCTCTGATCTTCTATGGATCGGAAGCTCAATATCCGCGAGGCATTACGCACTTGTTCAGCATGATGTTGAAACGAGAGTAGCCTCAGCAGCTGCGAGCGCAATACATTTTCAACAATATGAATTGGCCGCCGAGTTTCTAGAGCAAGGGCTCGCTGTGATCCATCAGCAGTCACTGAAGCTCAAAGATAGAAGCAGCAGCCTTGCACATAACTATCCGGATGATGCCAATCGCCTGAAGGAACTTTCGGCGACACTTTTGCAAATGGGGGAAAGTTCCACAGCGGACGTTGCTCAGGCCAACATGTATCATGCTCTTGCTACTGAACGGGACAAGCTGATTGACAAAATACGAACCTATGATGGCTACTCCGATTTCTTCCTCCCTGCATCGTATGAAACGCTTTCACGAGCAGCGTCATCAGGGCCTGTCATTCTCCTGATCTGCGCATCATTCAGAGTTGATGCGCTTATAATCCTGAAGCCATCCTCCATTCCAATTCTTGTTGAATTGACACAAGTCGATCTTGAAAAGTCAAAGGACCAAGTCGAGAAATTGCGTTCAGCCCTTGCTGAATGCAGGATCCATCATCGGAGTGACAGTACGGATGCTGAGCGCTACGGAAGGCCAGCCAATCGCCGTGTCGATGGGCTGGGAGAAAACTTCGAGCAAGTGCTTTCATGGCTCTGGGAGTGTGTTGTTGGTCCAGTTTTTACGGCACTTGGCAAGGTTAGTTATCATATATACATCGGGAGCAGCGTCGTTGATCCAGTTTTAGCACGGTGTTCAAGGTGGTAGAATTTGGTGGTGCACATCCGGTCCATTCAATTATCTGCCAATTCACGCCGCTGCGTCACTCGGCAGTCCTTTTATTCAATCATATACGTCTTCCTTGGGAGACCTTATTAGAGCACGAGAGAGGCAGTCGGCAGCGGATGACAGGGTTTTCACTTCTATTGGGATTACTGCCATTCCTGATCGTCCGGCGCTCAGATTACCGCTTGTCGGGGAGGAGCTAGGCATCATAACATCAGTGCTTAAAGACAAGCCCATAAAGCAATTGGTCAACTCAGAAGCGACCATTTCTAGCGTCAAGGAAGCCATAAAAAGTTCGTCATGGTTGCACTTCGCATGTCATGGAGTGCAGGCGGTCGACGATCCACTGGACAGTCACCTCATCCTGTCTGATGGAGATCTCAGTCTCCGATCTATCCTCAACATGGATGCTGACCTTGCATCTGCCAAGTTCGTGTTTCTCTCTGCCTGTGAAACGGCCATGGGTGACAAAAAGCTGGCAAATGAGGCAATGCACTTTGCAGCAGGATTTATTGTTGCTGGTTTCAAGGCGGCTATTGGCACGTTGTGGAGTATGTCTGACGCTGACGGACCGACCGTTGCAAAGATTGTATATGAGAAGATGTGCGAAGAAGGTGATGGACCAGACGTGTATTTAGCCGCTGAAGGATTGCATTTGGCTGTACAGCAGTTACGCGCCCAAGGTGCACCGCCTCACAGGTGGATCCCTTTTGTCCACTTCGGCATTTAGACAGCTATGTTTAGCGTTTATTTTTCTTTCTACATAGTCTTGTAGGATACCTATCCTCCTTTGTAGTTCTCCGCTGGACCCTGGACCCGTTCACGAATAAACATTGTTGGATCACATGATTGAACTAAACACGATCGGTAACGCGTTTGTGTCACGTTTATTTGATATAAATATGCCAGGATCTGCATTTTAGTCCCGTAACTCGCTATGGCCTTAAAGCGAACCATTGACTCCGTTGTTGCCGACGATGAGAAAAGCACTATGTTTCGCTTCTCTGAACCATCTGCAAAGCGCCGGATGACCAGTTTTCCTGTCACTCCACTTCCTGTTGCTCGGCGTTCCCTTCCTAAAACACCACGTACCAGGACACCTTATCCTTGCCGTCCTGTCGACTCGCCCTCCAACCCGGTAGGAAGAAGACACCCGCAAATTATGGCGTACTCTTTGCCGCCTCCGACCTCTTTTTCCAAGCATCTTCCCCTACGTTTTCAATTAGTCCGGCCCAATTCATCACCACGTATGGGCGGGGTATACCGTATCGTTCAAGTGCCGCTCAGCTATACTTTTGTTCAGCTACGCTGCCTTATAGCCTTTCTTTTTGGAGGAGGTCATGGCGATCCATATAAGGACCGTCACCTTTTTGAGCTCAAGAAGAAAGTCGCAATGTACGCCCTGACTTACAGGCCTGGTCAAATTAGGACCGGTTACACAGCTGTAAAGCTATCTACTGCTCAGGACCCGTGTAGATATCAACCCGCTGTCGACGATGATATCCTGAGTGCCGGTGTTGAGCTGGAGGAACAGAAGACAGATGCGTCGGCAGAGGAGGGCCAACCCGAAGATCAAGGCTGGTTTTGGGAGCTCGAGGAGGAATTTACTCTTGGGCATGTATGGCCAAACGGCGGTGACCTTGCGCGTGGTATCGTTTATGTTTGTCCCTTCCCCTACTCTCGTAGCAAGAGCTGACCAAGTTGCTATATAGAATCATGACGAAACTACTGCGGTACACATAACTATTAATACTACCCCTCTCCCTCGCCGCTCAGGAGTCTCGAATATCCCTCATGTCTTTAGTGCACGGGGTCGAGTGAAGCTTTTCCCCCGGTTCCTTTCCCGTCTACCCAAACCGGTGTTTTCAGTGCCAATAAGCAAGCTCACGCTACCCACTTTACGAGATCCCTCTCATTCAGAGCATTCAGCCAAGACACATACCAACTCCTCTTCTCGAGGATCGGATCGCGGATCGCCTGATTCCCTCTTTGAAAGCGACAACGAAGCGGTATCTGACGAAGATATCGATACAGACGAATTCCAAGAAGACCCTAACGTCATGCTAAACCCTGATAAGTTTAATGCATCGGATGCATTTGCCACCTATCTACGCTTTGTTCACCAACATGGTCGATTGTACAAACACCAGCCTAGCGACGACTCAGAAACCGATGACGATGATGCTCCTTATTCGACACCCGGGCTTATCTATACCACCTCTTCCCCTGCATCTTCTCCCCTACCTTCATCTTCTGACACCTTTTCAAGCTCACCATTGACATCCTCTCGCAACCGTGCTACACTTATGTTTGACGACGCCTACACCACATCATCTTCGCCGCTGTTGTCGGCTTTATCTGTGAATAAAAACACGCCTGCACCCCATCATCCTGTATGGCAGCGTCGACGACTTGAGCGTATGCAGAAGCGCATGGAGAAGGACAAACAGCGGGCTTGGCTGTGTCTTAGGGATGAGGAAGACGAAGTTGATGAAGTTGATGAGCTGTTCGAAGACAAGCCGAGCATCAAGCCGAACACCAAACCAACATCATCTTGGAGGAGGAAGGACCAGAAGAAAAGACATGTTGGGAGGGGACTGGTGAAGCTTCCCCCTTGGGTTAAACCTAAGCTAAAGCCTGGTGAAATTTGGGACCCTTTCGGTGATGAAATCGAGGTTTAAGTTAGATTTAAAATTTGAAGGCCAAGACTGCTCATGTAAATAAATCTTTTTCTCCGAAGTCCAGTGTATTAATATAATGATAAACACGGTATATCTTTGTAAGAGCAAATACAACATTGATAGTTTAGTTGGTGGGGCAATGAAATATACTTTAGATCTACCACCGATTAGGCGTTGGGCCGTGTTGGACCTAAGGGCTGCTGACCTAGGTGAACCCTCATATCCGCTCGTAAAAACATATGTACGCCTTTGCCTTGAGAACCTCTTCTAGGGTAGTAAGGCGTACAATGGTATCGCTGATGTATGCCCATTGGCGTCGAGGTGGATTGACGCTAGCCTCTGTGGTCGAAGCACTCCCCAAACTCTCAACAGAAACGCCGGCTTCTGTAGCCGGTGGGCTAGGGAGAGCCGCGTATGCAATGTAGTGGCCGCCAAGCTGAATTGAGGACAAGCAATGAGCAAAAGTTTTGACTGCACGATAACGACAAACGCACCATATTTCCAATATGAACGACCACAGCGTACAAACGATACATACATTTCCCGATGTTGTCTTTCGGTGTTCGCTTGGTTGGTTGATGATGATGAGCAGCTTTCCCCCCCTTTTTCCCAAGTCCAAAATCCTCCTTGCGGGGAGCAAGGTAAGGCGTCAGATCAAGAAACTCAGGGAAGGTGACAAAGTCATCGAGTTTCTTGAACCCATGCGAAAAGCTCAACATGTGGGTTCTGTTGATCTGCTGGAAGCGTTTCAGGTGAACCACCAAAACGGGCGGAGGTGTCCCGATGAGGTAGCGTTTGTACGCTTGCCGCATGATTACAGGCTTCGGTTTCTTGCGGGGTAAGGCCTGTTTTTTTGAGGTGGATGACTCTATGGAAAGTGTCGAGGTAGCAGCAGATGCGTCACTCTCTGCTCCTGAGCTTTCTTCCACATCATGATCAGATTTGGGCTGCCGCAAGCTAGGAAGTGGAAGGCGGTCTGGTTGGCTTGATGGGAGGTGATGAAGGAGTTGGTCAAGCCGAGGTGTTGACTGGGAAAGGGTTGGGCTCCTAGGTACAGCAGGCAAAGACGTAGAACGATCTAGCAATGGGGGCAGTGGGAAAACACCATTGGGTTGAAACTTTGTCGGGGAGTCTGGACCAGTTGTGGATATATGAGGGATTGGGAGGCCGCCCGGTGTTGATGTACCAAGGCTAGCTTTCTCCGGGATTGTTGGACTTGGATCAGGAAGGGATGACCCCTCGGACTCTGCGAGCGACGAGAGTGATTTACTGTCATCACCACCAATGTTTGTATGAGAATAGAGAGGAATTGTTGGTGTTGACATGGAGGTAGGGATGTGGCCTAAAAAGGAGGGTCGCTCTGGGTCAGACCCTAGGGCCCTGTCGGCAGTAGTGTCGGGGTGTGAGTGATCGAGGCTATCGGAATCCTCGTCCGCTTCCTCGCCTCCTGAAGTAGCTGGCTTCTCGTATTGGCCGTTGGCAATTTTCCAACATCGACGGCATCCAACCATATTCTCTCCATCTAGTACCTCAACCGCTGTGAACATACGTAGGCACTCCTCGATACCAGAATAGTTCGGGCTCAACCAGAGGTTCTGGACCGCTCCTTGACTGTTGCTCGCGTCTGGCTGGTTATTAGGGGACTTGAAAAGAGTAAAGGGATTGCCAAGCGATGGATGCCCCACGTCAGCTAGAACCTCACGCAGGTAGTTAAGTTCCTCCGGAGTAGGTTTAGGTGGTTTAGGTGGTTTGGGAGATTTGCTATGAGGCAGCCGGGGTTTGTAAGTTTTATGACGGCGAAGACCAGGTGAAGCCTCCGGTTGACTGGGCGTTGAATCGAGATGGTTCCCTCCTGGTGGCAGCGTTGACGAATGAGATGACGCTAAAGGAGGCAAGGAAACATGTGTAGCCTCGGAGCTGGTCGCGGATGTCGACTTTGCTGACGATTCATTCTCTGTTGACGTTCCGCTTTCAGTTACATCGCTTAGAGGAATGTCTGGTTGGGCGGAAGTGAGTGATAGATCCTTGCTCAACCTTTCTCTTGATCGGCCTTTGCGCTCCTTCGACGGCTTGCCTAAACCCACAGTCATGCTAATCCGCCTGCTGAACTTTGTCCACCCATCGTCTTTCTTATGCTTCTTCTCTGGCTTCGGTGATGCAATTATCTCGACGTGTTTCCCATCACTGGGTCCGGATGATGCGCTATCTAAAGGCGGCACGTCGTTGTCCTTTGCAGACGTTTCACCCTGATCAGTCTCTGTGTCTTTGCGGCCAAAGTCGAAGCTCCGGCGACGGGGCTCGTGGGTGTTTGGAAGATCCTCGTATCCTCCTAGCCTGTCTTCTCGCTCGCGTGGGGTGGGCGGGACTGACGATGGACGTGGGACTTCATGAGCAACACTCAGGGATGTCGTAGGAAAGGACGTAAGTCGTTTCGCAAGGTTTTTCAGTCGGTCACGTTTCCTTTCATGATAATCTTCGGCTTTGATGCTGAGGCTGATATCATTGAAGTCTTCGTAGGTTAGAGAGACGTTCTTGCATTCCTGGCATACTAAGATGCTCGCAAATTTCCCACCGAAAACCATATCAGCGATGGTCGACAACCTTTCCTGCTCTGGTATAACGTGTGATTGCGTAGGCGTGACATGAGGATCCGTTGATGATAAACGCCCGTTCGAAGGTGTAATTGTCGTCCTGCGACGCTTTTTGGCCTTCTCAGGAGGCGGCTGCCGTTTTTTTATGATCTTTTTGCTGGAATATAAACTAACGATTGCGACCAAAAAAAAAAAACTCACATCTAGTTCCTCCATTCGAGTAGCATCCAGCAGAATACGCAAGAACTCGTGAGCGTCTTGCTGTGCAAAATCGAGATACTGCTCATACTTCTGCCCAAGAGCACTTAGTAGCGGTCTAAGAGATGCAGATAAGCCAGAGCTTTACAATGGAAGGCAGATCGCAGCCAACTGGATATTGTGAGATACGTACTTAGGACTGAGGCTCTCCCGCTTCTGCTGCGACTGGTTGCTCCAAGATTTGGCCATTAAGTCCAGAAAAACGTCGCCTATGGGCATGCCTTGCACCCACCCCTGCTCATACTCCCCGCCGAGGTTATGCCCGTTTGTCAAAAGAGGGGACTTTCGGGAAGCGAGTACGATATCTGAATGTTGTTGGTCCGATGGAGCTATCGGTTTGAAATGAGCAAGATCAGACAGCAGATGAGTTGCAATCAACTGAGTGAGAAGATGGTAATAAGCTGGACTGTGTCTCGGTTTCCCACTAATCGGACCACGTACCCCTTGTAACACGGAGTTCATGAAGCAAGTATTTCCATGGTTGAGAAGCCCTGGGGGTAAAAGGGCTACTTTTTCCTGCTCTTCACGCTGTTTCCGGGCGCGGTATAACTCCTGGGGACTGGGCGTTTTCGATTTCGCCATTCTGGGTGTGCCTAACTTCTGATAGACTAACCAACTAGCAGCAGGCTGAAGCTCTGCGCTAAGGAGTTTTAGTAACGAGGATGTGCAGTGAGCGAAGGGTATGTATGAACGTGAAGATTCATTAAGAGTACAGATCAGATTATTATTAATAGGGACCGATGCTCAGCGACGCAGTACTAAGGCCAGGACCGCGCTTATGAGTCAATCGACGCCACGTACGGTAATACAGCGACGCAGCGATGTAAAAGCAGTAAAGTATAGATTCAGACTCAAATTAATCCCGAGTACAGTATTTAGTGTAGGTCCTGAGCCTGAGGCCTGAGCGCACGTTAAACCCTCAACCTCGCCAATACACAGCCACCCTTCATATCAGAGCTTAGTGTAAAGATCAATTGGGCGTCGGAAACCTGCAGAACCCTCATAAGACTTTACGGCATGCATCATCCCAGTTGGTAAAACACTTTACCTCCTTCTCCGGCGATTCCAAAATGCTGCGCAGGTCCAAATCCAATCCTAGCCAATATGTCTTCAAAGTCTTCGGGCCGGAGCCGCAGCTCCCTAGCGTTGTCCCTCAGGGTCTGAACAAGTCAAATCAAGTCCACCAGGACAACATGGTAAAATACCTGATTCATCCGTTTGGCCTTTGCATAGGTATCCCAAGCTTGGGGTTCAAGTACAAGGACGCCACCAGACTCCAATATCCCATGCACACGCTGGAAAAATGTTCTTATTGCGTCGTCCCCTCCATTTAGATGTATCCATTTAGATATCGAAAACCTAGTAGCCCAGCACTCAAGGATGAGCGGAGGTGGCAAGAATACATAACCGGATTCCTCACGCAACGATAACATCATAATGCTCCGTATCTTCAGGAATGGATGTCGTGACCCAATCAGCAGTACGAAAGGACAGATTATGGGGAAAGATATGACGTCCGCGGATGGCCGAAGGAGGTACAGGAAGCGGTCCAAATTCATGCTCGCACGACATAGGAAAGTAGTCTGGTCGAGGCTTCTCCGGTTCTACTGCCGTCATAAAATCCTCCAGCAAATTTTGCTCACTCAGCCGAGGGGTGTCGCCTTTCGTTACATTGTCAGCTGGAGCTGCCAACGACCATGCTAAGCGCCTCTTCCGCCAGGCACCACGAATGAGGTAGTCATCTATGTCAACTCCAACAACCTTGTATGCACCCCACAACTGAGCTATTTTTTCAAAGTATACATCAGCCATAAGACTAGAATCAACTCATATCCTACCAATTTCACACGCGACCCATCCTTCATTGCACCCAACATCGAGTACCTTTTTGTCGGAGAATATTGCTGGCGGTAACAAAGCTAGACGTGGATCTCGGACATGGGGGCGCTTAGAGTAGTACCTTGATGAGCTCTGAGCTTCAAGTACAACGATAAGCTATTAGATTGATATCTGACCCCCGATAGTTTCCATGTTTTGGTACAGCTGTTGTCAGAACCGAAGTCATGAAGATCAGGTAAGCCTACTGTATCACGTGTACTACAACAACCTTGTCTGCCATGACCTAAGGTCTTTGTTTTACTATCAACCTCTGGTCGATTTTTAACATAGTCTCACGTGTGCGAACAAGAGCAGATGAACGAGATACAAAATCCTGTGCCTCTCGAAGTGTGAGCAGAAGAAATAGAGCGAACTCGAAGAGGGACCAATATGCCATCTCTATATCCCGTGGCCCCTTCAAATTTACGCTGGATAATATCACCCATTTCAGGATGCTCCTCCCAAGCGTTAACGCAGGGCCAGAGGTTAGCCCCAGCTGCAAAGCTACACCACCAGGCTTGCCAATTGTTGTTGATGCTGACTCGTAATCTACAGCGTCGTCTACAAGCTGTCATATAGCCGTGAATGGTGTCCTTGTACAAAGACAGGCCTGGAATGCAATGCTCAAATTACGCCCATACGCATACGCGACCTCATGCCATATATCGCAACCACCTAGCATACCGGACGCGTGTACCCCTTTGCCATCAAGCTTGCCGTCTTGAGGTACGTCTTTTGTAGGTAGATTTTCCACGCGTCACGAATTTGTGCGTTGCGCTGGCTTCTACCATCGTCTGCATCGTCCCCTAACTTTTGGACATAGGAGCTTTGTAATATTTCACCCTCCGGTAGGTCAAGTAGGACACTAAGATGTGTCACCTCCGGAAGGCGTCCAAGTACAAAATCCCACCCAAGATAGTTCGCTTATTCCCATAAGTAGCTGGAGCACTTGGTGACCTCTCCGGAGACCACCTTTGTCTATCACATCGTCGTGAAGTAATGAAGCACAGTGTGTATCATCTCACCAATTTGGGCAAGTCCCGCCTGCGTCGGCAAAAGGCACATCGTTGAAGGGCCACTTGGCACTGACAAGCCACCCTGTAATGCGATTGACCGTAGCGTTTTAGTAGTTTTTTCCCATTGGCAACCGAGACCATTGGTAGCAAGCGCAAAGAGGAAAATAATGGCTGGGCAAATTTTTTTGAAGTAATACCGTGCTATCTCACCAAGATGTGGATGACTTGAGAGAGTAGAGATTGGGTTAGTTCTGAGGGTTGCCGAGCGAGCAAAGAATACAGGTTTGGGGGCGAGTGGGCTTTATGTGAGGTAGAGCCTACCGAAACCGGCATCGGGAGTATGTTGTAACTCTACAAACGTTCCGTAGCTCCTCAGAGTAGAACGTATACAGGCATACATGATTGGTTGGTGCTTAGTATGCGATGCTCTCGCCATAACCACAACCAACTACCACAATTTATTGGGTTTTGCTACCCTTTCCATCGCTGATTGTGGGGGATAGACTAGTTCACCAATGCTCGTTTCATGGGTCGTCACTAATCACATGTGTTCACGATCAGCTATCAATGTCCTAAAAAACGTTTGTGCCTTATAATGCCTTTTGGGGTTTATCAGCATTAGATATCGAATAATGCCTTATTTAGCATTATTATGGCACAATAAATTTGTCTTCTCCTCATAATGAATGCAAAATATTACTGTGGATAAGAAAGAGTACATAAGGCCTCAAAAAAGTTATAGAAGTCTAAGGAACAGCTGTAAATCCAGAGCCACCATAAAAAGGCAGAAAAAAGTCCTTGTAATATTACTGATAGCTTATGTTTCGCATTTTTTGAAAGACTGTGCGACAACTTTCTACAGAATCATTTTCGGACTAGAAAATGTATCTAAATTATGCAGGAAATTAATGTATCTATATTTTCTACTGTGCAACCAAGAGGAGAGAGTCGAATCTGCATGCTGTAGATCATTTCGGAAAATTGCTTTGAGTCATATCTTACTACAAAGTGAAGCCAAGCTTTGGAAA
>JABCKM010029888.1:4337-16804 GCA_018221805.1 Rugosomyces carneus | reverse complement strand
TGGGACTTACAGGTTGTTATCTTTGATAGACTCTTGAGCCTGAGGAAGTCTGACTTAAGTCAGACGGCTATATAAGGCAGAGTTTAACACACCATATCACGTCGTTCATTAGTTTGATTTCCAGGCAAAGTGTCGAAGGAAGCAGAAGGATACCTGGCCAACATGGCGTAAATTTGGCATTTTCATTGCATTTATGGATGGTAAATACTCAGCCGTTCCAGTAGTAGTCCTTTTCCGCTGGTACGCTGTAAGATGGACATCATTGAACAAGCGGGTAAGCTAACCTTTTGTTTAGTAGATTGCCTGTAGAAACGAATCAGCCCTCGAAGTCCAGAAGAAACATAAGAAGGACCTTTCTGCAGAGGAGGTCGATTTCATTGTATTGGGAAGAATAAAGGAGTGTGGATACGGAGTAATATACTAGTTTGCTGCTGCTGCTTGAAGAACAGGCATCGAGGCGCGCGCTTGGCGTGAGCAAGTTCAATCTCCGACTAAAGCCATTAATAAACAATACAATACACTATGCCTATTTATATACGAACACATGTACATACGCTATCATGGTGTGGGCTTCAACATAAGAAACATGTTTCATCGAGAACTACTCATGAGTGCGGTCATCTTTAAGATCCTGTCGGGAGTAAGAACCTGATCCGGAAGCACGTGTGTCGTTGTCAATGTTGGGATCAATGGCAGGATAGTATGCCACTCTGCGTTGGTTCTGCACGCCTTGCACGTATGGCTGCAGCGTGGACTGAGGTGACTGCCCAGGTCCAACCATATTTTGAGGCGGCTGATAATAGTAATGTGAATGTCCCATCTGCCCCATGTGGGGGGGTGAGTCGTACGTCTTGTGGGAGGGTGGATGGGGTGGATGAGAGATAGGGGGAAGATGCACTGGTTGTTCGTCATAAGCCGAATATTCCCTTTCCAACGAAGCAGGAGCTCGATAGTAACTTTGTCTCGGACCCGCATCCTCTGAAATGTAATTAGCGAATTGTTGTCCCTAGAGGTCACCCACCTACCGAGGACTTCAGACGACGATGTGGCCTGAGCTTTCCGGTGACTACATTCTGCTACTACGCCTTCGCGCAAACAACTCTTACAAGCACGTTCGACGCATTCTAATCCTTTCCTGACACAAGCCGAACACGGTCTTGAAAAAAGTCGTGAGTACACCCTCGTGATGCAAAGTTGCGGATTACCTGACACCGTCGCACCGTATCTTATCTCGCCTGTTACGATCCCAAATAAGCAGATACGCTAAAACAGTATGTAAAATGACTTTCCTGCAGGTCACACATGCCTAAGTGAAACCCCTCAGCGGATATCATTCCGAAGCGTTCCCAGACTCACCGCCTTAACCCGAGTGCCATGCCCTCTGCCCTTGCGTGGTTGTGTAACGCATTGCCGGTTGTTCTCCACACAATACGCACATGGTCGGGCGTCTTCGCAGCGTTTACTATCTTGTCTGCATGCTTCACAGCGTAACTTGACGAGTTTTGGACCACGCCCGACATGAACACATTCCTCATTACGAGTAACGCACCGCGTGCAAGGTCGATGGTCGTCGCACTTTTTTTTGCCTATTTGAAACAGAATTCTACAATGTTGGAAACAATCTCTCACCTTTTTATTATCTCTACGACAGTTTGTACATGCCAGTTTAGCTCGGTCGGTTGTAGCCGCGCGCAGTGATCGTGCTGAGACGAGCGTCGTGTCTGGGAGGGTTTGATGTACTGTAGTTTCCTCTATGCATTCCAGTTGCATGTCCCTACACCTCTGGCACGGCTTTCCGTCTTCGCAGCGTACGCGAGCTCGTCGACAAGGATCGCAGCCGTCAACACAGCGGTCCGGGGGGTATCCTTTCTTAATACAACCCCCGCACGGCCTATAAGGCGATATTGATATGTTGGAGCTATATAGACTCCTGTAAGGACGCTAAACATACCTAACTCCGTCACATCGAATTTTATCGCGTCTTTTTTGAACTGTGAGTATAATGAACGGCAACACTGATTACAAAGATTAACCTGCAGCTAGCACAAGCCTACCATCGAGAAGCATCAAGAAGAGAAAAAGTTGTAATTGGAGACGTAACTTACTCGCGACGCTCTTCTTGGCCATGTTGACGCGTTGTCGGAATCCGGCCGTAGGTCGGAATCCATGATGATAGCGGAACCGGGAAGAGGATCAATCAGACGAACCTTCGGCATTCGCCGGCACTCAAAAACATTTCTTATTCACTTCACACTCGAAATCCAAATATAAAATATCATATAACATAATCCCTCTCATATCTATCTACCCGTCATTTTGCTTTGGAGCATCACCTGGCTTGTAGACTTTGATAGAATTCATCTTCCATTGGGCAACTGCAATAACAACAATTCATCGTTCAATTAAGCACAGATTCGGATGCACAGTCGCTCATCACTTACACTTGAAATTCTCCGGGTTCGCAACTGCTGCCTCACAAGTTCCTGGGCAACCAGAACTCCCATACGCGGAACCAGCCCAATCCCCGCAGAACGTGATATTGATGATGATGGAAAGATCATGGAAGTGTTTCTCCGTTGGGCACGTAGCTGCCGCGAAGTGCGCAGTAGGATCACCCCACTTGGCTAGGGTAGGTTGACCACTCTTGAGGTCTTCAGGGACTTGGTCGCGGGTAAAACGCCAAATTCTGATGCCCTGGGCGTCCATGAGAACCGCAAACACACCTCCGCCTCCTGCGTTGAAATCCTTTCCGTAACTACCAGGGCCGTCATGGAAAGCACAACCAGAGTTATCTGATCCACTGCTGGCGCAACTGGTCTTCTCAGATGGGCTACCCGTGACACGTCCGTTCGTGGGGCCGATAGAGCACCCTTCAGTGGTGTGAAGGGTATACTGGTTCGTGTTCCCGTTGTTGACACCTTCTAGGACGTCGATCTCACCTGGGAAATGGTTGTATCAACATTGCGATTGAAGGAAGAGTAACACCCACCTCCTTGAGGCCAGGTAGAACCGCCAAGCAACCAAAGTGCGGGCCAGGTACTGCATCCGTAGGGCATCGCCTTGACATCGAACGCGAACAAAACATGGCCATTGTACTTTTTTTTGCTACTGACTCTCACGCTATATCGCCAGTTTGGTCAACTGCAGAACTTGGAACCACGATTACTTACGAATCGCGAGGCGTGCCCGGGGGCAAGCTACTTTTCATGTCCGCAGAGAGAACAACTTGATCGCCGTCCACATTAACAAGGCCCTTTTGTTCGGCCGCTTCTCTGCTCACGTAGTTCACTTTTCCATGGGTGGGATCGTTACCAGTAAAGAAGTCAAATGCACTGAACAAGTGTGCCACTAAGTGTGTGCCAAGCTACTGATAAGACGATGCTACTTACTCGAAAAATTTGTCGCCTCGATAGTCATCAGCCAGCACATATGAAACTGGGGATGAATCCTGTCGGCGGACGAGACGAGACCGGCGTGTGACAGAACGACCACTGGCGGCACAGGTTCCACTAGCTACGCTGAGGACCACGAGAGCAGAGATGAACACCTTAGACAAGCTAAACATTGTGATATGTAGCAAACGCAAGAATCCAGTTCTTGATAGGGTAGGATAATGACGACCGACTTGCGGTTGTGGCCTGCACACAGTAACAGAGGGCGATGATCAACGTCAACGAAGATGAGGAATTCGTTATTCCTCTCCTGCACTTTATACTTCAATAAACCCACGGCAGTTTCATAGTAGATTAAGGGGGTGTGGAGGGCGATTTATCCGGAGATTGATCCTTGAGAAACCGCAGACGCGGAGAACCCTGGAGGACTGCCCAAAGACCTATACTAGAAACTTGAAAAGTCATGTACAGTATACGTTCATTGCGGTGGTGAACACGTATAGAAATTGTTCAAAGCGCTCTGAGTTTTCGCTGTTGAGGTTTCGTGTCGAGCAATACGGCGATGTTTCATGTACATCAGAATTCACGAAGACGGGCGCTAGCGGCTTGTTTCACCACAACGCTGGTCTGCTACCTTCTGCTACTAGTGATGGTTGATGCTGCCAAGTGCTGTAATACCACAGTACCAAGGTACCAAGGTACCAAGGCCACTCTACTTTTGCTGTATTGCCAATTTTACGTTATTGGACGAATCAACACCGTGGCATGTGATATTTCATAGGAGTCAACATCAGGCAATTGAAATGAATTGAAGACATGTTTGATTTGAAACTAGTAGGTAGCTTATTGATATACTGAGATATAGTTCAATTCCCATTTTGCGACTGCGAAGTGTAAGTTGAGACAGTATGAAGGAGGTAGAACACTTACGATGGTAGTTGTTTGGATCAGTGACCATCTGCGCACAGTTTCCTGGACAACCAGCGCTTGAAAATGTCGCCGCTCCATAGTCACCACACAGGGTCGTATCCAAGACCAAGACATGTTCATAAAAATGACTAGCCATATCACAGGTTTCCGCAGACCAGAAAGCGACAGGGGCCCCCCACGTAGCGGGGCTAGGCTTCCGGCTCGAAATATCGGTAGGGATTTGGGTTCTGGGAAAGTGCCAAATCTTGATACCCTCGGCGTTCCAGAGATGAGCAAAAACGCCACCACCTATTGAATTAAAACCATGTCCATAAGACCTTGTATCACTGTCGACGAAACCACAGCCAGCATTCGAATTGGCGCTGCTTGAACAATCTTGGTGAGTGATTCTTGTGGCGACGGAAATGTTGCCTGTAGAAAGTGTGCAGCCAGGTGACGTGTGGAGGGTGTACTGGTTTGTTGGCTGATTGTGGACGCCTTCGAGAATGTCAATCTCTCCCCCTTTTGGCCAATCTGTAGGAAAAAGCGACCTGACAGCTCGTCCTCAGTTACTGACCGGAAAACTCGGTGGGCAGTATACTGACCAGTACGCAGGCCAAGTGCTGCACCCCACAGGCATCTTCCAAAAATCAGCAAGGAAGAGGCCTCCGTCAAATTTCTTCTTAGTACTGATCCTAACACTGTAACAGGTGGCGTAAGAGGTGATGCATACAAGTAGCAATAGCTAATTCGAGCTACTCACGAATCTCGTTTGGCGCCCAAAGGTAAAAACGTCTTGTCATCCACAGCTAGTACTGTGGTTCCATCATCCTTGACATAAGCTAGACCCTTGGCCATGGCGTCGGCCTTGCTTTGATACGCTACCAGTCCATTCGTGGGATCTGGACCAGTGAAAAAATCCCAACCACTGTGGCGGACAATCGTTAGCTCCAAATTAAATCAAACTTTGACGAGAATTTACTGACTCAAGGAAGCCAGAACCCGTATATGTTTCCTTCAAATTCCACACCCGGTTTTCTTCGCGGTGTCGGATGGTGCGAAGGTGTTTTCTATTAGGAAAATCGAGATGGGTGCGTCCAGCGGCACAAAATAACGTTAAGATATAAAATATGCAAAAGAAGGAGGTCAATTTCATAGTGAGATAAAAAGAGGGACAAGGTTGGGAGACGTTGCAAGGCATTAGTCAACCTACCTCCGTTTTATAGTTTGCTTCAATGGCCATACAATGAACAGTTATGCAAGGCGTCGAGATTTTGTTTATCGCAAGGCCAGATCGAGTCCGTGGACGCCACAACATTAACAGCCCGTGGTGAGGCCGGGAGGTTGGACCCCTACTGTCAACATGGATTACTGTTGACATGGGTACTTGTGTGACAGCTGAGCTAGCTTTTAGACAGCGCAGGATATACTATACGGAAGATCAATATTAGACCATTTTGTTGGCGTGGCCAACCGCGCTTGTACACATTTCTTTGGGCAAATCTTGAACCATTACGAGCTCGTAACAGCACTGAGTATACCCGCATGATTTTGTCGCACTTGGCACTAGCAATCGGCTTGTTAAGCTTTGCACGGGTACAGACTCTGATAGATCAGATCGGGACTACAAAGCACAGCAGAAAATCGCAGCTTGAAATCGTGACCTGCAGTTGCCGAGAAGGCAGTCCGGTCCAATCACGGAGTGATGTCCAAGACTAGTCCAAGAATCCAAGGCCAAGGGTTATGTATCAGCGCCAGAAAGCCAAGAGCCAGAACCTCGAAACAAGCAATGGCCTAGTGAGCATGTGAGCGCTAGTGACGTCACGGGTAACGTCCCAAGCTTTGACTACCATGCCCCTACCACGCCAAGTCTTAGAGCAATTGAAACAACTCATTCCTCCTCTGAACGGCACTTTGCATAAAGGCCAATCTGGTCAGAGATTAACATCTCACCACAAGTAGCTGCTATCTCACTTGCTACTAGGCCGTGTGGGCGTACTTGGTGGAGCACTAGAGTAAGTTCTGAAGGGCGAGCACCACCTGCGGTCAACACTGAAAACAGATAAGCTACACTGGCGCACCATTCTTTGCAGCCATGTCGGCACTCAGACTCGTCAGCTTCCAGCATATTTACACACCGTTCCTAACACACACCGTCTAAATGATAGGGTGCAGATTTATCCCATGTCATATGCTCGCCGACGGCCGCAGGTGCCATCAAGTCTTATTCACCGGATCTAATCGTCCATCCCATTTTAAAAGAAGAATCGTACCAGTTCCTGTTGTAACGAACCAACACAAGGCGCTGACATCTTTCATGCAGTACTCCCAATCAAGTCAAGCCTGAATTGGAGTCACTCTTAGCTCGTTTACATGTCCTCATATTAAGCTGCTGATCTGAAGGTAAGCAAGTTGGAGGGAGCAAACGAGGAGAAAGAGAAGGTCGAGGAAACGATCGAGGTTGATGTAGAAGGTGGACTCAAGCGATGTGGCGGGCAAGGCGACATTTTGAGTGGGAATGTTGGGACATTCCTTGCTTGGGCTAAATGTTACGAAGACGGTGCCTTCGGGTGAGATGAGCTTTGTCCTTAATTTCTACCACTATTAAACATTGCGTTCAATGCCAGCGACACATCGAACAGAATAGCTACATCAAGGATGCCGTTGCTAGCAGCGACAGGCGGAAGTATTGTTACAAGAATTGCTAGCCGGCGCGCGTTCCATAAGGAAGGCCGGGGGGTTGTCACGCAAGATATGATACCAGAAATCGGAAAGGCGTTTGCAGAGGTTTTTGGAAGCGACGCGCAAGGTCAAGATAAAGGAAGGCTATAAAAAAAATGATGTCACTAAATTACTTAGTTGACTACTTGGATGTGAACTGCCTTGTACCGATGATAGTCGGCGACCAGTCTTATTTACTTGTAATCAAACGTTACGGAAAATGGAAAGACTGCATATCTCAAAGGCTCTTCCCCATCAGTTAGTATGGTATGACGTAGTCTCGTTACTAAACGCTATGGTTCCACCAGTACTGTAGTGCCTCACAGGTGCCTGCCACCGGCCTATCTAATCAGTTCCCTCACTAATCTAGTAAGTTTACAGCCTTTCAGAAAACGAAACCCCAAGTGCGCACTCGATTAATAACTTACTAATAAATTAAAATCGAGTGGCATTACAAGCTAGTCTATGAGTTACAATCTCCTAAGTTGACTGTCGAACTTGGCGCCCATCAGTTTGTTTACATATCAGAGACTGAATCAATGAACTGGGTAGAGCAGACGCCACCGCGAAAGCATTAATATCATATCATAGAGTATATCACTCGGTGATCACTCGTCAAGAAAAAAAGCTGTGGCTTGCCCAACAGCACAGCGTCAACACCGCCATAGACAGATCAAATTCTGATACAGTATCGGATTACCTAGCCTCCGGGGGTTTGAGGTGAGTGATTTGATAGGACGCTGACCGTGACGACAGGATGCCGATGTATGCCAGCCTGACTCGGACATAAAGCAGCACCATGGCAGCTACAAGTGTCACGAATACTATTCTGCCACCTGCGAAAGAGGTGGATTTCTCGTATTGTGCAACTACGCTTTCTGTAGCTGAGAATTCGAGGAACCTCCTAGCTGCAGGATTTTGAGTCTATCGAGATAATCTAGCCGAGGCGCGGCAGTCAAATTAGGGTCGGTGATAGGTGCAACAAAATGCTGAAACCGACTTTAGCTACAAACTAGATTACTTATCTGATTATTGGCTTGTTAAAAAGACAACTTTTGCTCCCTGGAGTGATCCTAGTAATATTTTATCTATTTTGACTTGGTATTTGAAGAATCCCAAAGAAGCATATCACTGGCAATTGATGTACTTTTTCCTCCGTACTAATCATTGACATGATTCAGCAATCAGTTAGCGACAATTGCTATAACTTTTGCTATTAACAGAAATAATACTGATAGCAAAATTGGAATGCACTTCAAATCCCCAGTTGAGAGGGGATCATGTGAACATTATAAACTTGTTTTCCATGCTAAACAAGATCTTCTATTGTCGAATCAAACACGAGTTCACAGCTCGGACTAGAATGGTAAAACCTTTGTGTAAAGCCTTTTCATCTTTATGTTCTTATCTGATCCAGGCCTCGTCAAGAGCTTCTCGAACATGGCCATGAAAAAATTCAATACTACTCTTGTTGAAGCCCAGGGTTCTTCAGCGTATTTCGCCTTGACTCGTGTTCGGCATGATTGGCGCGGCTAACCAAAACAGCGTACGAAAAAGCAGACCAGGAAGTACTGTGTGATGGCGCGCAACCAAGCAACGTGGTGCTCGACCAGTTTAGGCCGTTGTAAATCCAAACGGGGAAGCACCCGCCGGACCCGCCCTGTTCCGAGGAGATAATAAAGGTCTGATACTTTGCACCTTCACCTTTGTGAGCTGGTCCAGTCACAAACTAGTCGATCGCATTTCCGGCGCGGAACTGCTCCCACTAACCTAATAAGGGTTTTCACTCGCAGCTGAAACATTGATTGAATCTCTGACAAATCTGACAAAGACAAAAAGCAAAACTCCCATCACGGTGTAGCCATCTATCAATACAAATTTCACTAACTCAACCAAGTCAGCAGTGCGACCACAATATACAATATGTGACGCTCACAGTTATGACGGTGGGCTCCTCTCTACCCAAGAACCCCTTCAGGTTGCTTATTTCCAACGCGACTTCTATCAAGTCCTTTAAGCCGTCTGCGGTTTCTCGCCCCAACTCCGCGTGACTGGCTCCAGAACCCACATAACGCTCAACATACATTCTAACCGTGGCCCCGCTGCTCCCCGTCCCACTAAGCCTAAACACTACGCGAGAGCCATCAGAAAAATCAATCACTTGACCTTGGTTTGACGCCACGGATTTATCAATTGGATCGGTGTACTCGAAGTTGTAGAGCCTAGACACCTTGAACTCCGTGTCCGACCTGGACTTGTGCGAGGTGTTGACAAGTGAGCCGGTCTTCATCGCATCATTAATATGCGCCACTAGCGCATTGGCTCCGTCCGATGAGACCTCCTCGTAGTCATATCGACTGAAGAAGGAGCGACCATATTTTTCATAGTGAGACTGGAGAAGATCCTTGATCCCGATTAACTTGGATGAGTTCTTGTTCGCTGATGCGATAATATTCAGCCAAGCTGATGGGGTAAGAAGGACAAAGTCTATCAGCTGGCCATTATAGGCGGCTAAGATGCTTACCTATTATGGCCCATATGCCGTCTTTTTCGCGGATATGATCAGATCCAGTTCCAAATGACTCTTCACCACATATGGAAAGCATCCCAGCGTCCATCAAGTTCCCGAAAAATTTCCAGCCTACAAGACCATGGATCTTGAGCGCAATAGCAGGACAAGACAGGACTTACCGGTTGGAACTTCAAAGCACTTTATTCCCTTTCCTTGCGCCACTAGATCGATAGCCTTGCTTGTAGGCATACTCCTGGCTAGTCCTTTGACGTTGTTTTTTTGGAAGTAGGGAATAACATGAGCCCAGTCGGCGATGATTGCCACAGAGTCTGAAGGTGTGACGAAAGCCCCCTTCCCATAAATCATATTTCGGTCGCCATCCCCATCACTAGCAGCGCCAAATTCAATTCCATTTTTTTCAACGGCGTCGACAAGAGTGTGTGCATATGTTAAATTGGGGTCAGGATGCCCCCCACCAAAATCAGGCAGAGGCACGCAGTTTTGAATAGAGGTTGCAGGTAGTCCTAGCTCCTCCACCAAAAGCGCCTTCGCATATGGGCCGGTGACGCCGTGTAATCCATCAGCATCATGTCTTAGGATGCGTGCACGCTTGGCGAGGCCTGAAATAGCGGTGTCGCGCGCGATAGTATCTGATGACTGAGACTCCCTGGTGTGGGTAGTATCTGTACTTGGACTTTCGCTCGTCTGAAACGATCTGCGGG
Source organism: Rugosomyces carneus (assembly GCA_018221805.1). Lineage (NCBI taxonomy): Eukaryota > Fungi > Basidiomycota > Agaricomycetes > Agaricales > Tricholomataceae > Rugosomyces > Rugosomyces carneus. The sequence continues at coordinate 6,548 of JABCKM010029888.1, read as the reverse complement.
TCGTGTGGCGTCAGTGTATACTCAACGACACAGGAAGGATACAGGCTTAAGGAAAGTATAATCAAGTGGAGTCGTTGTAATGGAAAAGTGTACAGAGTGATAGGGGACAGGGAGACAGGGGAAGAGGCGGTAGGAGACATGCGGACAAGACGAAATAAGACGACAAAGGAACAAAGGTGAATGCATACCTTTTACGACGCCGATGAGTTCCTCCGTGGTGACTGGAGTAAGCAGGAGGAGGGGGAGGGGGAGGAAATGAGTAGGAGCTGTTCATTCGGTGCCTGTCAGTAGGAGGAGGGGGGAGGGGAAAAGAATATGAGTTGTTCATTTGGTGGCAAGTGGTAGCGTTAGTAGTGGGAGGGCAATGTTCAAGAGGAAAAAAGTAACCCCGAGCCATGCGAGATCAAGTCTTATAAGGAAGAGATCTATCCGTGCCCAAGGGCGTATGAATCGTGTCAGGTTTCTCCCAATCTCCGCTTGATAGTATTTATGCAGCCTTAAATCGCTTAGCTCCTTGTGATTGTCCCAGCCTTACCCGATCAACGCAATATAAAATTTGAACTGTAGTAAACTGGTTCAAATTATTCCATAGATCGATGAACCTGTCAATACGAACATAGATGGCACGGATGCTGGGATGTATGTCCCAAAAACGAACGACCATCCAAGAACTTGTTGTAGGATTATCTCTCTGGCAGCGTTCTTTGTTGAAGCCTCGCGTAATAAGCAGCGAACAATGTGAGACCATTGAGACCGGATTGGTTTCAGATTCAGCGATAATTGGCAAAAAAAAACAAGTGGGGAATTGCCGGCGGCTCCAAAGGTTATGATCAGATCTGTTGCGTAAATCTTCCTGCGCTCCGAGTTTATAATTCATGCAGTAGCTTGTGTCACAAGAAAGCAACAGAAATTGGATACGAAAGTTTTTGCAAGGCATGAGCATGTCAAGTATTGCTAGGGGCCGCATCACATTAGGCATCTTTTCATTTCAGAGCCATGCAAAGATCACGACAAGTCCAGGCTAAGCCGACAGTTTCTTTGTTGAGGCGACGAGATATTTCACCTGGTGCGGGCTATTTCGGATCCCGACTCGGATGTCACCCCGAGACATTGGTCCTCCGAGGACGTACATGGACATTGGAAACACAGCCCAGTGCATAGCTTTGTTACCATGAAGTCACCCGACTCCATGCCCCACTCATAGTTTTTTTGCTGATTGCGTGGCGCAGGTCGTGTAGTAGTTTTTGTTTGGTTCAAATATAGCAACCGGCAAAGTTTTGATATTATCTGAGACCAATACAACCCAAAATAATGGTTTGTCGCCTGCTGCTTACGAATCTCCCGGTTGCCCATTGTGCCCTTCTTGTTCTTGCCGGTTGCTAGCTCTACCTCGAGTTTGATCCTGAACTTTGCTCTCGCGCAAGCGATTTACTCAGGGTGGAGTACGCTGATGTTAGACAAAAGAACTGAAAAACTAAATATTCTTATGAGCGTACTTAAAAACTCGAATCGCTTTAAATTGTCACTATACTCAAAGGCATTGGTCAATGGGCATGCCTTCAAATATTTCACTCTCACTATGGCAAAAAAAAGTCTTCATGAAACAACATTCGATCGTCAGGTTTTTTTCCGACTTGCCTGCTACCCTGGATTATAACTTGCACCGGAGCTAACCCATTCAAGTCACAGGCTGAGTTGGCGAAAGCCGGACTTGATGAGTTTACCCAGTTGGAACATTGCGGCCAACACATGCACACACGCTCTACCATGGCATGCGAGGCGACCACTGCCATTAAAAGAGCCGAGAATGGATGCCCGTATTCGACGGTGTAGTAAAACTGGGGTTGAGAAAAAGAAGTGTCTGTGTCCGTTGCTTACAAGGCTTGAAAGTTCAAGGGTGATTGCTCGTAAACCTGCCCGGCGGACTACGAACACTGTAGGACCCTCGAAAACTCGAAGATCGTGAGTGCCTCCAAGATCTTGTAAAAAATTTCGAGACAACCAAGGAAGCTCCCTTTCTCAGTGCGCAGCGAAATACGATCGACTGATCCAAGTAGGATACCGTAGCAATGAGATATCTCGGTGTTTGTACGGGGGGCACATTCAAATAATAGTAGTTAAAGTATCTCGAGTCCTGCAGTAAAGAAGTCCGCGAAGTGCGATAGTTTAAACCCCAGTGAAAAATGAAGACACAAACCCAAGCAGGACGTT
>JABCKM010029886.1:0-16972 GCA_018221805.1 Rugosomyces carneus | reverse complement strand
CCATCCATTTTAATAGGATCAAACCTAACTGTATTATAATAGTAAAGTAGGATTAATCCTATGAACTGAAACATGTGAGGTATCTTGACAAAATTATGCAGATGGAGTCCAAACGATACGCAGGCTCTGAGGCTGACTGGGATGACATGACTGTCTACACACATCACCACAGATCGGTTCACAGTGAACAAGGTTCACCATTTTTAGGTAGTGCTGGGCCTATGAATAGTTAATGGTGTGGATCTATATATTATGCAGTAGAACTTGTGTAAAGAATTGACGAGGGAAATCCCGAGCCATGCGAGCCAGAGTTGGAAACGAGCTGGCATGTTGCTAGATCCATGAGAGTAAGGCTTTCCAGCAATATTCCAAGAAGAGTGTAATACACACCTTCCACCATGCAAGGGGTGAGTCACTAGGCAGTCCTCGTCTACCATCAAATTGGAGATATCGCTCGACCTCATCTCGCCAGTCAGAGCGAGCTACACGTAGAGTGACTCTGGCCTCAAAATCAAACACATCATTTCCAAATAGACCACCTGTTGACAGGGGACCATCGGAGCTTGTGGCATCTTCAGTAGAACAGTCGGTAGGTGGTTGATAGTACTCTTCTGTGATATGACGAAGAAGAGTCTCGGCTTTACTCACAGCATCCTGTTGGTCGGTTGCGGTGTCAGCAGTTTTTGAAAACCACTGCGCTCGGAAAAAGGGATGGAGCACTGTATGACATGTATCAAGCACACCAGCAATCATAGTAGAATTAAACTTACTTGTTCCGAGCTTGTAATAATGATTTTGGAACGCGATCAATTTGTATTTATCGAGTTTCTTAAGGGCAACGGCTACGGCATCGTAAATTTCCGAAGACTCTGGTTCTACTGCCTTGTCTTGAACAGCTTGGAGGTGGTTCTCAATCATGAGGTAAAGTGGTAGTACGAATGGTATTGTAGGCTCAGAAGCCTGCGACATCCCCAAAGCGACCCGTGTAAATGGCTGAAAGAATAGGTCAGATGTTCAAAGGTATGTACAACGAGAGACAATCAGGATACCTCAAGAATGGCTTCGATTTTCTTCAAAGACTCCCATTCTGATGGCAAAATTGTGAGGGCACGACATTCTCTATATATCCAACCGTCTATTGCCTACAACATCAAGATTAGCAATAATTTCAAACATTGAGATAACTTACATCTTGTAGGATGAGAGCTCGTTTGAGCATAGCGTGAGTGGAGTTCCATCGTGTTACGACATCTCGGACAACCATAAGTTTTGACCGAGTGTCATCACTACCATACTCGCTGATTGCGATTTTACGGAACTTCTGACGACGCTGGGGAGAGGATACAATCTTGATAACAATAAAACGAAGCTAAAAGAGAGAGAGATTAACTATGAAACCATTGAGCAAAGTATAGACAACCTTCTTCAGCGGACTAGCTGACTCTTCTTCGTTGACATTTCGAATGGGTTCCTCTTGAGAGGCACGCTCATTTGCATCATCAAATGTCTCGTTTTCCATAGCCTTCAAGTCTTCATCATGATCAAGATCGTAGTGAATAGAAGCGTGGCCTGAGAGTGAGTGATAATCTTCAACGTCGGGATCACTAGCTTCTCGAAGATGGTACAAGAACGCTTGAACCACCAGATTGAGAACATGGGCAAAGCATCGGATATGCTGATCCGGTGTCATCTGGACTCCATAACGTGCGAGGAGTGTTTCTGCAACTGTCTTGACGATGACATTGTTCACACTAGCATTATCGGTTGAAAGACTAAGAAAGTGGTGGAAAGATAAATCATCAGCTATATTTCGAGGACACATGATACTTATCTTATTGAGGCCTCCTCGCGCTCGGGCACCTTCAACCAGTGCTTTGCCAGCATCCACCCCCTCATGTTCTTTATCCTCTAGCGGTTTGAAGTCGACAACATACTCCATTAATTTCCAATCATTATTAATGAAAGAGCCAATGGTGCATGAAAAGGAGTACACCATTTGTCGAGTAGTCCATGTGTCGGTGCTATATGCAATCCGCGATGAAACGCTCTGTCAAATCGGAGATATGAGTACCACTGGATCAAAGTCCGAGATACTCCATACCGAAAATGCCTTTACAACTTTCCCATGAAGCTCATCAAATATGCGCGCGAGCTCATTACGGACTGATGTGTCAGTTGGTAGGAAAAATCTAACTTTGAGGTACTCAAAAAGAACTCTCAATGAAGGCGCCTCTCCAGTAGTCCATGGAAGGTCCTCGTCAAGAATCCATGCTGCAAAGAGTCGAAGGAAGCCCGCTTGTGTCGGTATAACAGACGGATTGAGTTCACCATCTTTGAGGAATTTTGACATCAACTCCGCACTTTTCTGGAGATTAAACTGCTCCGGAAGCGGATTAGATGGGCTTTCGGATGTCTGTTCTGAAGATCCAGGTTTTTTTTTACATTCGGAACGAAAATGTGTAGCAAGGTTGTTTAACCTCGGCAAAGTTGGCTCGTCATCAAAACTGATGTCAGTACCATCAACAGTTCGAGTAACATTGCGAACGCTATATAGATTCTTTAGTATAGTATGATGCGAGAAAAATAAGACTTGCCCTCCACAGTAACGACATTTGAAAGACCAACGCTTCTCCTTCTTTGTCGTGATAATCGGCACAGGGGCATGGAAATGCTTCATGCTCTCGTTAGCAGGCCCACGCCGTTGCCCTTGAGATTTCTCAGCTGCCTCCACCTTTCGAAGAGCCGACTGGCCATCTGACTCCTCGCCTGAGTCTTCGATAGTCATAGGGTCGCCTTGTGTTCCAGTTTTGCGTTTCTTGATAACAAAGATCAGTAGTCAGACGTTATCATACGTATGTGTCGTACCTTTGCTTCCTTAGCTGAGCCTTTAATTTCGCTTTTCGATGCTTGATCCTTCATCGCTCTTGCACGCTTTTCCTTCTGGCTATCTGTGAGGTAATGGCTTGAGCAATGGAGACAAGAACTTACCAACTCTTTTCCCATATCGGTTTCCTCATCAATGGCTTCAGCGAATTCTTCATCAGGTTCCTCACGTCGGCGCTTCGAGGGGCGGTAGTCGTCATCAGACTCAGAGCCGTCATCTTTTTCGGCTGTGTGACTCTTCCGTGTAGGGGGTATCTTGATGGTTCCCAGAGTCTTGGATGAAACATTGAATGAAGGCGGAGACGTAGACGTGGACGGTACAGCAGACTGATCTGTGATAGTCATTATTCGCTGTGAGGATCGTGGCGCATTGCTGAGAATATGTCAGTAGATATATCATATAAAACAAGATATTAGTTTAAAACGAACGTAATAGCCTCCAATTCAGTAACAAGGCGTTGTATCTTGAGCATCGCAATGTCAGGAGGGAGTTTGCGTGTTGCAACAGCACTTTTTGCGTAATTCATAACGAGATCCATACCATAGCGCCCACGAAAAACAAAAGGTAATCGACCATCAGATTTGCGAGTGTTTTCCCCGAAAACGGTGTCAAAAAAGCGGTTGAAAATAGGCCATGGGCCTTCCTCGGTCTCTGGTGTGTTCAGAACATTCTGATATGCTCTAGCAGTGATATCGGTCTTTTAATAGTGGCTGGGAGAGATGAGACGAGCTGCTTCATTCGTACAATACCTCTCTCGAGGTCCTCTTGGGTTACTGGAAGGGCGGCCATGGTATGATATCTAGTGAGCGAAAAAAAAGAGATAAAGCAATACCGACGCGCACACCTTGGCTGAATTTAAACACATTGGTTCCATTGTCTGTAGTGGGCCAAAACCCTTGACCGAGCAGCGCTGGCCATAGCTAGCTGTTGTTGGCCTATATCATAGGTGGTCGACGATTGAAGTTTGATCAACGGTCCATGGACCGAGCGTCGCAACCGTTGTCCAAGCCATCTTGGCACGTGATCAATGTTGAACATCAATCGTTTTGCAATTTGACGACTCATCGACTCATCTTCTGACTCTCATCGTATTCCCCCAGCCTAATATGACTTACCGCCATAGCTCTATTCAAAAGCACCTGTCTTCACTCATCAGCAACTGGGCATCATCAATAGGCAGATATAATACTAGGTTTGGTGCTTTAAAAGTCGCTCAACCTCAACTCTAAACCCGCCAGTCACTAACCTTTTTTTCTTTCTTCGATAGGCCACAGACTATGGTTTGACATGGATTATCGGAGTAAACAGCATCATGATAGGTGAGACACACTGGCAACTGGTCTCATCGAGCACTACTTCATGTAAAAAGTGAGCACTCCAAATTCGACCTTGTCCTTTGTCTCGAGATCACAAAAAAAAACAGACTGAGGGGATTGTGGGGCAGGAGGTGGTGTCAAGATTGGTATGTGACGGTGATATTTCAAGTTCTTCCACTCATCATTAAAACAGGTCATCTCGGTTGCCATCTTTTCCCTAGGCCTTTGAGATTGTGAGTCTCAAGGCATTTTTGATAGGATTATAATCTTCTGACCAGATGCTTCTAGGTTATTTTAGTTTCAAACCCAAAGGTGCTTAAAGACCGCAATTATAAGGTATGTCAACAGGTTTTTTTACAGGCGTTGTCTTAATGGTATTTTAGGTCCAAACCGACAACGTCCCTCGTGTACACCAGATGAGCTGACACTCTCCTGCTAAACTTGAGGAGTTCCGACCATACCAGCAACGGCTCGCCGCAACAGTAGATGCACAAAGGAAAGAAAGATCACAACCCCAACGTGTTACCCTCTGCGGGCACAATTGGACGGTTAGGTTGCTGAGATTGTGAGCCTATTAGATCTCTCGTCTCTCGCTTTAGTTGTCTAACAGTTAACCTTATGTGCCTAGTGATACCTAGTTGCGCTTGTCATCGTGACCCTCCCCCCCCGCCCAACATTTACTTACAAGATGCCTTACGTTACCAAGGTTAATGAACATTTAGTATGGTCAACCTGTAATGTAATAGTATAGTTAATTGAACCCAATGATTCGAACAACAGCAAGTAGTAACCACTATTAGAGCTATCACGTAAGCTATCAAAGTGAATGTGTTGGACACATAATGAATTGCGCTGGACCCATGCAACGACCAATTGAGACTGGCGGAGTGTAGCACAATCTTAGGTCTGTTATATTTTAAATTATATCATACATGGCAGTCAATATTTCGTGTCCTGTTTAATAGATCGGCCTGCCTGTGTAGGGTGGGTGGACACAATAGACGATACATCATATGATAGAAATCGGAAATACAATTTCTGCTACTCAACTGCCCCATACCATATTGAATAACAATCTACTGTATCAACAGACAAAAAATGAACACCGATGCGTACATACGCCGCTTCGTCGATATTGAAGCTGCCGAAGACGGAACGGATGATGAGCAAGATGACGATTTGAATGAGTCTAGTACTAGTAAGTTTGCCATTGAACACGACCAGCTCTTTACTAGGCTGCTCCATAGATGAATTTATCAATGATAATGAGGAGGAGATTTCTCAACCAAAAGTTCCTCGTCGTTCTGGTCAGGCTACGCCACGAGAATCCAGTGCGGAAACCTTCTTCAATGGGATCTTACAACGTGCAAATCAGACTCGCCGGCCTACAATCAGAAGTGAGAACGAGGATATGGACCGACACGAGAGGAGTCCAACGGTTGAGGATTATCCTCTCTGGAAAGTAAAATGTCGCGTAAGTACTTGTAATCTAGTTCAAGTTCTGCTTTCACCCTCACTCCTATGTACGTATAGCTTGGCGTAGAAGAAGAAGCAGTATTTTTTCTAGCTCGAGCGGTTTTGGACCCCGCTGTCGACGTTCAATACAGAGTTCGCTCGTCTTTTACAGGCGAGGGCTTATCCGGTTGGATTTTTATTGAGGGAATCATGGACGCCAACCTCGAGCGCCTGCTGGAGGGCACCCCGGGGGTCGTACGCGCTCGGTATGGGATTCACCGGGAACAAGTGGGGTTTGAAGAGTGGGTGAGTTGCCTGGAGATGAAGAGACCAACGGATGCCGCCCACGTGGGTGAATGGGTACGCGTTAGTAGTGGAACGTATAAAGGGGATTTTGGTATTGTGCGGGAAGTGGCTCCTTGGGGAGCTACCATACTGTTGGTTCCCCGTATGAAGGTACCACAGCACGAGTCCAATCCCTGGCCTTCTAAGAGGAAAAGAGGCTCTACTACCCTTACAACACGCGGCCTATTCGACGCCACTGAAGTCAACAAGCTTCACAATCCTCATAATATACCCCAGCAACGTCCCAAGAAGAGTCAAGGTCACATTTATTCGTTCCACGGTTTACAGTACGAATACGGCCTAGTTGCACGAAAGTACTCCTCTCATACCCTATCATCAAGCATCGCCCCAATCTCCATCCCAACATCTGTAACCACTCCGTTTCTCGCCTCTTCTCATCCTTTTGTAGTTTCTAGTCAGCAAACGATCCACTGGGCGATATTCGAAGGGGAAAGGGTCAACGTACTAGGGCCCTCTGCAAGACCTGGTATTGTCACAAAAATATACCCCGATCGGGTTGAGGTCGACTTATCCTCAGGTGAGGGGCAGAAGTCTTTTAGTTGGCATGACGTCGAAAAGGCCATCAGCCCCGGTGACTACGTCGAGGTGATAGGTGGGCCGGCAAAAGGAAAGGTCGGGTGGGTTTGGAATGTAGAGAAGTCGATCGCTGAAATCGCCGAGCTCGATGGAACTACTAGGTCGGTAGATACTCTGGCTCGTGGTGATTTCAAGGTGCGTTGTGTACCCCCATTGATTTGACAGTAGCTAACACTCTAGTAGCCCTTCCAAAGACACGTCAATTCTGTGAGAGTCACAGGGGCGCCTCATTCCCAAAGTGCAATTGTGCAAGAAACGAAACCCCAGCCGCTCACATCAGGCTCCAGACCCCCGTGGCTTCAAACTGTGGTGTTGATCGTCGGAATCCGCGATCCTTCGACAGGAAAGCGGAGGCACCCTTTGAAGGGTCAAAAACTTACTGTAGAAGATGTCCTAACCGAGCAAGATACTCCCAGCGGCCTACGACTGGAGGTTCGAAATCACGCCACCTACAATCCGTCTGCGCCATTCCCAAGACATACAGTGGACTACGACGATGCTGTAGATGCATGGTAAGCCTAAGACTTTCTGTTTGTATACAGAAATTAACACCACACTAGGACGGGCTTGCAACTTGCAGAGATGGAAGTACCGAGTGAAGCATTCCGCCCCAGGCCACCCTCACATGAACAAAATTTCGGTGGCGTCTACCAGTTAGATGCATTTGCTCCTCCCTTGTCATCAAGGACACCACTCTGGGACCCTAACGACATTGACTTTCGAGATCTACCGCCCGCATGGGACCCGTCATCACGAACACCTCTTCCAGACCCCCCGAGATATCGAACCTTCCAGCTCGTCTTCGAACCCCCCCAAAAATATTTCATTGCAAAGTGCCCTACTAGATGCTCGGCTGTTAGGAATTGAACTAAAGGGCAAAGTTGTCAAGGGAAAAGATGCAGGAAGAGAGGTTACGGTAACTATAGCAGAAAAGGACGGGCAAATTTTCATCCAGCGACCCCATTATAAACACTCGGTCACGTACGCGCCGGAGAATATTGAGGTAAAACACCCAAACCCTACGCGCGATAACGGCCCACTTGTTGTCTTCAAGGGCGAGCATTGTGGGAAGCGGGTGAGGCGAATTCATCACAGATACGACGAAAACAGACGCGCTGTGGCCCGGTTTGCTGTGATACGCCAGACCAGCGAGGAGCTGGGGGAACTTACTGGGGAGGAAGTCGAACTTGATGCATCCAGCGTATGTGTCAGCACGGAAACAAAAGAGCAGAGAAAACATCTAGACAATCTCCTTGCTGACACTCGCGAGGTTGCCCGAAAAGTGCGCGCCAAGTGATAGCTAGTAGGACGAGGACACAGAAATTCCACACACAAGCACATAGAGTGCATATCATAATGGTTATAATTGAAATAAACACACAAAAAGAGGAATAATAATGTACCGTACTAATACTGATACCAAATTGTAGATTTAAGAAAGTAGAAAGTACATGCTAGACCTAGTGTTATCTATACATTATCAATGGAACACAGATTCACGATCGTTCGCCGAAGACGCTATCATTTTTGCCGACGAGGTAAACCCTTATAATTACTATCACGAATCGTACTTGTGCTAGTATTTGTGCTAGTATTGATATCAAGTCAGACTAACCATTCGACTGTCCTTAGTCGGGGCAGTTTTGTTAAAGTCTATAAGTTCCCAGCCAATTAACCAGCAGTGTCGCTAACTTCACAACAACCATAGATTCGTTAGTCAATACAAATGCGAAGGTATCAGGTGAGCACTTTACATCAATTCTTTATTGCCACCTACTGACTGACAAGAATCCCTGTGGTTCCAACAGTGAGTACACAAGTTGTTAAGAATCTGAAAGGTCTGACATTACTGCAATAGATTAAGTCTCGAGCCTTGACTGTGCCCCCCAAGCTAGAAGCTAGTCAAACTACCATCATGCTCACCCCCACCGATGGCCAAGATACCCACATTCCACCGCTGGAAAGGCAAAACGGTCGGGGTAGCGTAGCCCCTTGACGAGAGCTTTCGCAGGCTCGAAACCGTCCCAAGCCGATCGGAGATGGTTTGCCCAGCGGCGTAAGTATACCTCCGCTGACGACGAAAGTTTTGAACGGTTCACCGTTTGCACTGCAACCTCGAACCCATCGATGGTTAGCTTCATACGAGGGCGATGAGGAGGAGGGAGATACTGATGGATTCTTGGGTGGAGTCCTGGAAGTCGGCGGTGCTAAACTATGAGTTAACGATTGGCGAGCTTCAGGCAAAGAAAATCGTACTGTGTTTTACTTTACCCAAAGAGCGTGGCCATTTTATCATAGAATTGACCAATGTACCAAAGACGGACGAAGCAAGGATTATAGAAATTTCTTTTCCACAACACGGCTTTCTCACTGACCCGGCATCCACCAACTCCGGCACCGACTCCATGTCATCCGTTTCTTTCTCCATCGGCCCCCATCAGGCCAAACATTGTCTGTCTTTCCGTCGACGGACGCATGGGCCGTGTGCGACGCGTGTCCGTCGCTTGAAAACGCCCGGAACGTCCAATGTAGGTTTGGTTCCGAAACGGAGGTATGTTTTGGTCCCCTGTCATCAGGTTGGCCATGGACCGCTATTAACGATTGAAATAAATGTTTCGCTCACATCAGAACCCATTTATCATATTCCTTCGACGGCAAATCTTTGCCCCTATGCTTGCATGCCGCTATGGTACGCCGAAGGGCCCATATAGCTGCTAGCCGCTCGAGTATACTCGGGTTGGCATATTTTGCGTGAAACAGATAGAGATACATTCTTTGATAGACGAGTTAAAATTAAGCCCGGACTTCAGCAATGATGTTTGGATACTTACAAAATATCGTGCGTTGTAGATGAAATTGCGCTTCTAAATTGCGGGTTGTAACGACGACAAACTAAATTTTCATGTTACCTACGGGGGTTACAGCGTTGTCGAAAAATACCGTAGCCAGCTTCCCTCTACGCCCACCAGTAATGCCTCCAAGACGGTCCCAGCCCCAAACACCGTCCCCCACTCCAAGCATTCCAACCCAAAGACAACCTCCGCGGCTTCATCACCCTCCTTGTCAGTTTTCAATGGACAAAAAAGCAAAATCCTTCGGCGATTCGAAAACTGGGCGCAATACCAAGCCAATCGGACCCAGCTCCCTAACCCCCATATCACAACGAAGACACGCCCAACCTAGCTCCCCTAACGATGATGGGCATTTTTCCCGTCGTGCATGGCGATTTCCAGCGTTAGAACATGAAGGCCGTGTCACAAAATCTATCATACGTAGGTGTGAGTTCTCCGTCGTACCTGGGACAATGATCATTATTTCTTCATCTAAATTTTCGCGAACTACTATAGTCTATCAACTTTATGCCCTCGTCAAGCAGTGAATCGCAAACGTCGCCCAAAGCATCTATCAGTCCTCTCTCGTCTTTCGTTTCGGCCTCCGACTCTCATGATCATTATACTTCTGACAACCTTCCTGATCTCAGCGCATTTAATACAGTTCTTAGGGAGTGGACCTACCTTCAGCCGCCACTCCGAATTTCTCAATATCACGCGCAACAGTTCACGGCTTCGGGCTCAACGGTTTTGACCGAACCAACCGACGAGGGAACAGGTCGGCGTTCAACAGTATAGGCACACCAACCAATTGCTCAGTACCTTGCATCAGAAAGCGATGGTGGCTCGGACGTCGACGCAGGAGAAGCAGATGACATTAGTATATTTATTGGCTGTATCCTAGGTGCCATGTGTATAATCAGATCCCCCGAATTGATATCCCTTAGAAGCCAGTGTGACTTTAAACCTGTTGATCTTCAGCCTGATGTTTTGAATATCACCTTATTTCATATTACACACTAAAATGGAAATACACGCCGTGATAAAATCCGAGCAATCGTTGCAAGATATATTTGAATTAAGTTTTCGGAGGATATTCTGTTTGACATCATTGGCAATATTATTGATAACATCACAGATTATATTGCAACAACTATTACAAACTCTAAATTTAATGTTAACCCAATATAAGCGACGATTATATTGGGAAGGTACATAGTTACAATATTTTTTATAATATATCCTAAATACTAACGGCATTTATATGCTATTTTCCCACAGTGTCATCGCTTCCATCGTCATCATCGTCATCGGCCTTGTTGCTGCCCTTTTTCAGCATATTCCTAAGGTCAAGATGGGGAGCATGAAAATACGATCCACCGCCACCACCACGACAGGATGACAACATCAAAAGCTCTGCCATCCTCCTCTGCGTCAACCTCTGTGACAACAACCCCTTTCCCTCGAAGACGACTCGTAGTCGGAGTCACGCTCCTGACGTCGGAACGGGCTCAACGCGAACGGGAGAGGTCTGTGAAGAGAGGTTACACAACGCTGGGCATGAGGTGTGGTGATGACTCCTCACAGGAGGAGTGGTATCACGTCGATGATGATGATGCGTTGACACTCCGTTCGACTGCTGCAATGGCTGCGACGACGATGATACAGGAGGCTGCTGCTGAATTTGTTGCGATTTGGTATAAGAGTGGATATCGATGGGATTGTGGCGATGAAGGATAATAGGGCGTACTAGCGAGAGATGAATAGAGTTGCGGGTGGTAGGCCAACCGGAGGCTGAGAAGGCTGTTGTTGCTGTTGTTGTTGACAGATACTAGATTGTAGAGAAAAGCAATGGGGTATTGGTTGTGATCATACGTGTACGCGGAGGATGAGACTTTAATCCCAGTGGGAAGTGCGTTCGTTTAGGACGATTATGTACGATTTCTGTTGACGCCATCGATTTCTGTTGATTTCTCACGATACCTAAATCGTTGAAGACAACCAATGGTGGTTCTGCAGTGTCCGCGTGATGAGATAGAAAAGCCTCCGACTCCGCCCGGTGCCTCGGGGGGCCTCCAAGCGGAGCCGACGCACTAGCATTCGAAAGGTAGGTATGGCCTAATAACCTAACCTGATGAGAATATGGGATGAGCTCGCGATGAAGTAAGAGTCGATGTGAGGAGACCTTTCGGCATGCTAAGCGTTTGTGTGGAGGAATGCATGAATTAGAACAGGGTTCTTCCTTATGTATATCTGCCAGGCCTCGGAAGACCAACGACCAATGGCCTGAATAAGGTGTGGAAGAACGCCGTTGAGCGCAAGGAATGTTGCACCACCCGCTCTCAAAGATTGTCCGCCTGTGTCCGGGCCACAGAGAACATGTAGGCGCGATGTGAAAAAATCGCGGGAAGGCATGTCACCATTTTCTAGCAACCAAAGCGAGGAGTGGAAAGGGAAACGGTCGTCGCGCCATTGAAGGTAACGGGAGAACGCAGTGTAAGGGTCGTATTCTGATAGATTTTTGCTGATCACGATTTTGTTACCCTCAAAGTATTTGTCTGCTTTATGATACGGGAGTAGAAAGGAGTATTGATCGTGTGAGAGCGAAACCGAGGCGCGGCGAACGACTTTGTGAGGGTTTCTCAAATTACGGTTTTCTGGGTACGTCATTTCTCCCAACCGTAGTAGGCCAAAGAAACCCGTAGTGAGCATTGCCAAGAAGAGGACGTTGTCGTAAGTGGTGGGGGGGAAATGGTGTGTGAAGCGTTGTAAATCCTCCGTTGTCAATGCTCTCTTTCTGACGACGGCTACTCCTTTAAGTTTCTTACAGCCTTTCAGGGTTTTCGTCACGAGCTGAGAGCGTCGAGAATCAAGGATATCCGGATAATAAGGGGTTAGCTCATGGCAAAGGCTAGTAAGATAGGTTTCGACTGATTGCGGTTTGATATGTTCGCACATGAAAACGATGTACAGGCTGAGCGTGTCTGGGGTTGGGTCAGGTGGTAGATCATACATTTTTATGAAAGCGAGATAGGAGTTTAACGCCGAGGCGTAAGATGATGCTGTCGAATTTTCGATAGAAGCCCCGATTGCTCGTGTTCGTAGATTACGTAGATCATCGAGCGGGAAGGCAGAACGGTTGGGCTGCCGGCTGCCTGTAGGGGATGGTATGATCATTTTTGGTCGCCCCCATCGTTGTGCGTGGGGTTTATAGGTGACGCCTGTAAAAAGCGTCGTTTTTTATGGAGCAACGCGGAGGGAATGTTGTATTGATGGTCAATTTGTAGGTTAGGAGAGGATCGAGATGCTTTTACGAAGTTTTCGCGTGAAAGGGCATCGGCGACAATGTTCGAGTCTCCAGGAACATGACAGACTTGGACTCTATGGCGTCGGCGGAGCTGTAAGTCAACTGCGTGTTGTAGAAGATGGTTGTTGTATGGAGGAGTTTTCAGGGAGTGAAAAGCGTTGACAGTGTTAGTATTGTCACAGAGGATTGCAAGATGAATGCTGCAAAGGGCCGCCGCTTCGCTGGTAAGTACTAAATCGATGGCACAAGTGACGGCTAGTAGTTCACGATGGTAGATCCACTGCGTTGGTACGGAGGAGGGGATGGGCGCATAAAAACCACGATTACTCTCCGGGAACCACAATCCTAAACCATCCATACATGCATCCGTCCATACCACCACATCCGCGTCCTGCAATCGCCACGAGGTACACGATATCGGTTGAGCACTGGAGTCACCAAGGAGGTGGTCGCGAAACCATGCTTGGTCATCACGGATATCATTGTTTGTCCAGATGCGTTTATCCTTCTCCACTTTACCACGCAGTTTAGCATGTAGGCCATTCGTCGCAGGCCTTAACAACGGGTAAGCATTGAAGGTCCAGTTCATCCACCCCGCCATTCTCTGAAATTCCCGTAAACTGAATCTGGCTCCAGCTCTTTTTCCCGGCAAAATCCAACGCTCCAGTTCCTGTAACAGGCGCTCGCGAGACGACTCTGGAATACGTAGGGTGCGTGTGATCGTGTCAACTTCAATGCCGATTACCGTTAGGATGGGGCCGGAGATTTGTTTGCTGGATTTATGAGGGATTCCGAGTTCGTCGAAGAGGAGGAGGAGTTTGGTTTGGGCGGCTGGCATATACTTAGCGTAAGGTGGATACCAGAGGACGTTACCCTCGACATCTATGCCAAAAGCATCATCCATATAGGCCCCCAGGTGAGGTATCCCTTTAACTTCTCTTGCAATCCAGATGACCAAGGAGAAGAACGCGATCCAGATGTCTGGGTTTCGGTTGCCTCCAAAATTCATGAACCAGTCCACATTTCTTTCCATCCTTCCATCTACCACAACAGTATTGACATTTTTTATCTGCCAGTAGGGATGAATCGGAAGGATTCGATAGGCCGACTTTACATCGGATTTGAATAGTACGACAGATGGGGAGGATTTACATTTGGACTGGGACAAGATAAAGCTAGAGAGATGTTCGATACCATCTAGGGGGAAAGCGGCAGTATGTGGAGTACACATGGAATTGGGTGAGAATTCACCAAAGCTCATATCCGTGATCAGCCGAAAAACCTTCGCTGTTAGGCTTTGGAATGGCATAATTTGGCATGGAATACATGCCTGGTAAAAGATTGGGACCAAACGTGGGTGAGAATCGACCATTCTCAAGTTCGACGTCCCGCTCAGCAGTGATGAAGGATGCCTTGACCGGATCAGCGGCTGAAGGCTGCGGTGTGTCCAACGTGGTCGGATAACCCGGTTTTAGGGTGTGTGCCCACGGCCAGAAGCCATTACTGAGGCCGTCACAGATGGACTCCACGAAAGCGCGGTTCGGATGAGATGATAAGAGTTTTCGGAATTGATTAATACGGATAGGCGTTGACACTTTGAAAAGCTGAGGATTCGTTTCGATGGTACGTTTTACGATAGGATTTAACAATTCTTCAGTAGGTGGTGAAGGAAAGGGGGCCGCCTCCAATGTCCAGTAAGCGGTCAGTGTGTTTTTGCCGAGATCATCTGTCATGTTATAGCGTAAATACTTAGGACTTCTGCCCAGGGCTTGGGCTCTTTTCTGAGACTCGACAAGTCGATTTGCCATGGTTGGCAAGGCGACATTGGGAACAGGCATGGACATATCGGCAACTCGTGTATGGGCATCCACGTCCACTGTTGTACTTTCGACAGTATTCGACACGCCCTGATTTACGGCTTGCGTAACTGGAGGATTGGGCAACTCCGCTGGGAAGCATGTGAGCTTCATAGAGGTTGGTAAACATGTGGGTGTCGGTGAATAACTTGGTACGGCCTCCGGCGACAAGGGATCGGATGGCTCTGTCATATCCCAGGACCTGCTTATGCTGGTTCTCGAGTCGGGCACTAAAGAGTGACGCGATATATTGGCCGTATTTTTCGCGCGGTGGGGGAAAGCAACCGAGTACGCACTGGCGGCTTCATTCCAGGCTGCCATCCACTGCAATCCTGTCTCGATGTGTTTGGCAGGCTCTGCCCGGGGTATGACAAGATCATACTCTCCCACCCGTCCAACGCTCTCTCGAGCAGGCTGTAAAGCGTGGAGTTCCGCGAAGACGGCGTCGAGATTAACGGGTCGCCCACGTAGGATGTGTTCCCATTCCGTATCCGGGAATCCATCAGGTGCGTCCTCGGAATTACTGACCCATTCTCTGATGCGTTTAATGTCACGGCTATAGAGTTCGAGCAGCTCGCGGTTGGCTTGGCACTCGGAACGAGTTGGTTGGGACTTTCCCCACCAAGGCATCTCGGACTCGAATACACGTTGTTTCCTGTTACTACGCCCTGACTCTTCGTCCTCTTCTTCCCCTTCAGAATCGGATTCTCCAGATTGATGAACTCGTCTGGTAGTAACCGCTTCCTTGACCGGGGCTGGATCCGGTCTATGAGACTCACTGGCGAGCGTGGACTCACGCTGTCCGCGCTCCTGGATGTGTCGGTTGTGATGTTCCAGGTCATTGAGTTCTCGGCTGAAGGCATAGAAAGCCTCCTTGCGAGTGGTAGCGGCGGACTCATTATGGGGCTCGGATAACCACTGCAGTCCTCGTTGGAAGGCTTCGGATACGTTGAGACCTCTTCGGACTTCCCCGAGGAGTTCGTCGAAAGGCGTAGCTGCAACGGGAGCTTTGGAGACATTGGAGGAACTGGGAAGTGGTGCCGTGGAGGTCGAGGCTGCAGGGGGGCGATGCGTGCTAACAGGCTCGGAGGGGTGGAAGGATCCCACATCAGAGCTAGACATAAGGTTGATTTATTGATGTACACAAGGATCAAGCCGAAAAAATGTTTTTAATATACAAGCTGTAGCATCAGACGAAAGAAAGGAAAAACTAAGTAAATAATGGCGTGCAGGAAGAAATTTGCATACCTGGGGAGAGGGCGAAAGAAAGGAATGGAGAGAATTATCCGCTCCGATTCCATTGCCTCTCCCCAGTGTCTCAGGTTGTGTAATGATCAACCTTCCTCTAAAAGTCAACTCCTGTCTGCAACTGAGCACAACTGAAGTGACAACATACAAAAAAGGGTGCGCGCCTGTCTAAACACGGCGCTTGCTAATTTCGCGAGATTGAGCTAGCCTCCGACCATTGGTCTTGTGTAAACAAACTTTAAACTCAATTAAATTCTTCACGGTTGCTTCGAGTTCAAGTTCCCATTCACCTACTCCTTCCTTTCACGCGACGGCACGCACATGTCGCACAGTGTCCCTAAGTGCAAAACGTACTGCGCTCACCGTTCATTTCCATTTCTAGACTGATCGGACACTGCCTGTCATCACCTGCCCTTATTGATGCTCACCGTTGCGCACGATGAGCTCACCTATCTTTGTCAGTATTGGTTATTTCTTTGGCGCTTTTTTTGTATCCTGTAAAATACTATTTTAGGGATATAATATATTTATGCTAGCCTATATATTGATAGTATTAACTGTATAAAGATTATAAATAAAGTACAAGATCTTGGGCATATCTGCAGCAAGAATATAGCCTCGTAGTACTATCTATAGTTGGTAGATATTATCTTGGGACATACAAGATTGTATTTAGAGATGTTCCAATCAATAGAGAGTAGCCAAGAGCGCAGGGAGGTAGGTGAGCATATGGGTACCCACCAAATAAATTGTAGTAAATTCCCTAGATCGTCCATGAGCATAGGAATACTGGCTAAATGTTATAATATGTTAAAGGAATGTATCCGAGTATGCGCGCCCAGAGTGAAACGCTTCAGAGAGGGTAGAGTGGAAAAAGCGGAGAATGATGGTATAGGGCCTCGGAATGGATAGATATAGGCCTAGGAGGGGCAGATACCATCGGATATTGTAGTATACATATGCATGGATATATATCAAAAAGGATCTCAAGCATCCATGGAGTGGTTGTGGAGATATGAAAAGGTATGTCAGTTAGACACACTGAAATCACATATGGGAGATCAAACCATCTTCCGATGCTTAATCCGCACATATCTATACAGTAACCTCTCAGATCCCCGAGATTCTTTTTG
>JABCKM010029885.1:0-17091 GCA_018221805.1 Rugosomyces carneus | reverse complement strand
ACAGCGTGAGAAGCTTTCGGCCGGAATACCGCGGCTTGGCGCTTTTGTCAGGTACAGTGTTAAAGGTGAGGCAGGGCATGGGAGCCGGAGAGCCAAATCGTCGGTTAGTGGTAGAAAGTGCAGTGGTGTCTAAATTGTTTGCCACTACAAGGGGTTGAACCGGCGAGGTTGTGGTAGCAAGGTGCCACTGTGCATGACTGGGGGCGATGGAACCACTGAGCCATCCCGCCCCTGGATATGGTTTTGGGCTGATTGATTCAGTGTCGGGTCTCTTTTTTTCACTCCCCTTCCTCCTGGCAAGACAAAACAAAACTGTGGTAGAATGTTTTGGATTTTGTTTAGCTCTCTTGTCTGTTATTGACTGCGGCCCCCTTTTCTTGTCTTTCTCATCTAGTTATGTAGACGTTTTAGGGTTTCTTCCACAAAAAAAAACACATTCTTCATGACAATTTGCCTGGATATTCTATGCTTTTTTTGTCTATGTCTTTACCTATATCTCCTGCAGCTATACAACTAAAATTAATCAACTAGCCGCCATTTTTCCCACTTCCAATCCCTGTTCCCACCTCCAACCTGTAATCAGTATACCAATCACTTCCTTCACAACACGCAAAAGCCAGTGTTGGCAGGAGGCAGATGAGGTGGACCCAGGGCTCTGTTGGAAGTGCAAGCGCTACTGAGCGCAAGTGCCGCGGTCCCTCGCATTCCTGCATCTTGACACCATCCGCGACCGCTTCTCTGTCTTGCTTTTGATGTGTGCCCCCGGGGCTTCTTTTTATCTCACTTATATATGCTGCTTTCTTGTACATGAAACCTCAGCTGTCATCTTTACACGCTGAGGTATAGTTCTCTTATTTACATCCCATAGTAATGATTACTTATCTTTGTACCTAGTATCATTCTTACAGGTATTGCCAAAATATATTAGCTGTCGTCTTTACACGCTGAGTATCGTTCTTACAGGTTATGGGCTCCACGTGCCGCTGTTGAGTAAAACTATTTTAACCTCTGTTGAACCTGAAATTGCTTGCTTGCCATGTCCATGCATGTTGTCATTGCCATGGACATCCTCCCCAGCTCCGTTCCAGTGCTTCAGTCATCAGGACTGAACTGGACTGTATTTTCCCTTCGTTTCCAGATTGCTATTGAGGCCAAGGGCCTTTGGGGCCACTTTGACGGCACCATGCCATGTCCCATCACTGCTGGGGTAACCCCAACCACAGAAGAAACTATAGCCACCAAAAAGTGGCTGAAGGATGAGCGGACTGTGCTCTCCTTGCTTGTCCACTGTATCTCCGACTCCATTATGATCCTCATTGCCTCTAAATCCACCCTAAAAGACTGCTGGGATGCAATTGTCGCCAAGTACACCAAAAAGGGAACATTTGCCCAGGCAGAACTTCGCGCGCAGTTTTTGGCCTTGAAATGTCCCAAAAAGGCTGACGTTTGTGAATTCCTTGAAACCCTCCATGTCAAGAAGGAGGAGCTGTCGACGTATGGCATTAGCCTTGGAGACATTGACTATCTCACTGCCATTGCTTCTTCCCTCCCTTTCCACCTCTTGAATTATGCATCACAACAGATTACCAACACCTGCATGTATTCCGTGTCCAAGCAGATGGACCCCGACCAACTGATCACTCTTGTTGCTGAAGAGTGGGAGCGTGCATCTATGTTACAGTTGTGCCAGAACCGTAGTGGTAAAGATTTTGCCACTGAAGAGAAGGACGAAGCCCTTGTTGCATTGTTGAAACATTCCTGCTGGAATTGTGGAAAGGAAGGCCACATTCGCTGGCAGTGTAAGGAGCTGCGCAATGATGCTGACGGCCTGGAAGGGACAAACAACTCGTCCAGAAAGAGGGCTAGTAGCCCGACGTTCGGCGTTGCTAACGCCGTGGAGGATACCAGCAGCAATTCTAGCAGCAATGAAGCGTTTGCTGCGCTTGACAGAAAGAAACAAGCAGCCATTGAAGACAAGACCGATTGGTTCGGTGCCTGTCTTGCTGCTGAAGAAGACGAACCTGACTGGTTCAAGGCCTGCATCACCATCGAAGCAAGTACTGCCAAAACCGTAGGTAAAAAGACAGACAAGAACAGTGGGGTCCAAGAGGTCATGCTTGCTGTTGTTGACCTAGAGACTCACGCCGAGGTCTGTGATCTGGGCTGTGCCAGCCACCCCACTCCCGTTTACAACATCCCCGAGCAGCTCAGAGGCCAAGTTCAAGAAGACTGTCTGCTGGGCTCCAACAAGTTGACCAACAGCAAAAAGGCCTGCTGGGTAGATACCCAGGATGTGGACCCTGCTGAAGACTCCATCAAGTGGCTCAAGGGTGACAACGTCTGCATCAACATGCAGAGCCCTGAGGACGACTTTGTCGTTACCCCGCTTCCAGCCCCCACCATTCCTGACACTCCCAACGAGCTGTTAGTCCCCTTGCCACCTGAAGTGGCAGCCAGCCCGGTAGACTCAGATCTTGTCCCTGTAACCAATCCGTTTGAAGGTAGTGCTGTCCATGCCATCACCCCCACCTGCCATCCAGGTTCCATTGTGTCCGCTGACACTGTTCAAGTTGATCCTGCTGCAGAACCTCTCACGCCTGCAATTGAGGGGGAGAGTGCAGACATCGTCACCGTTGCAGACAAGTCTGTTGAAGTTGACCCAACCATTGAGGTTGCTGTGTCCAGTCCACCCATCAGAATCCAGAAGCTGAACTTGAACCTGCTCCAACACGCAGGGCTACCCACTGATCATCCCACTGTCAACCGCTTTGTGCCATTATCCATCGTCCTTGCAATTGCAGCCACTAGAAATGGTGTACACCACCAGACTGATGCTCAGAAAGAGTACCGAAATGATTTACAGACCGTTTTCAAGATCACCCCAATGTCCCAACTGCCCGGTCACCCTGTCCTGTTGAAAACCTTGTCTGACTTGAAGGAAACAAGCATCTGCTGGCTTGAGAACGCGTCTGTCACCTTGATTTTGCCTCCCGTAGACCCAACAAGGCCGCCATTTGTCAAGGAAACACTGATTTTATTATCGTCGTCCTACACATACCCAGGCTACGCCATACATCAGCAAGGCGTCATCTTGCTTGAGATGTTCTTGGAATTGCTTGGAAAATTAATCATTTGATTTCTAGATCTTATATGCATATTCAAAACACTTCAGTTTTTTTCCAAGCTCATCAAGAACTCCAAGGACTCCAAGAATAGGCTTATCTTGGAGTTCTTGGGGTTCTTGAAAAAAAAAAAAAGTTTTTTAGAATTATATAAAACATCCAGAAAACCAATTATACATTTTTCAAGAACTTTCAAGGACATCTCAATCAATATGACGCTTTCCTGATGTAGTACATGCATCCACTGTTGCACTCATTGTTCTCATCATTGCCGTTATAGCTGAGGCACAAAATCTTGTCCAATCCCCTGACCTTGAAGAGCTTTATTGTCCGTTTAGGGCTGAGCACGAGTCACCAAGACCTGCGGGTTTGGGCAGGTTGAACCGTGGAAATAACGGTCAATTACCTGACCCGCAGATCCGGATCACCCGTGCCAATGGATTCCGACGGATCCGGGTATTGTTATAGCCATGCCAAAAGTACCCATGAGTACCCGCGGGTTCAAACTCAGTTCAAACTCCGGTGTGACTGCGTCATTGGTGTATGCACTCAATTTCTGCAGTTGGGGAGGATACGATTGGTGTTGGGGACAACATTAGGTGCGTGGTACCCCCATCCCAGCCATAATAACTTGAACCTCTTTTTCATCCAGATTACTCATCCAATCAACTACGGCGTGCCAACGCACATCACCGCTGGTCACCATGCCCCATCAAAGACAGTGCCCACTCGCCAACCCCTGCCTCGGGTTGTACACACCATCCTATTCTGACATATCCCTCCAACAATCACTGCTGTCCGCCTGCCACTGATGACTCGGGTTATATGGGAGATATTGGTACTTTTTGGTGCGTTTTCTTCTAGTATTTGTTTGTACACTACACACGTTCTCACAGCAATCTTGGACAGTAAACAACCGTCCGAATACCAACACATCCCCCCCCCTCCAATCCCTCCAAATGCCCACTGTTGCAATCACTGCTGGTACCCACTTCTACCACGCGTATATCCAATTGTATCGACATCCAAGTGCATCTGAGATTCTGAGGCAGTTGATTTGGGGTTGAAATACCGCGTTTGAGGCGGTTTTTTTGGTGTGTTTCACCTCTCAACATTCTTTCATACTTAATTCATTCAATATAATAACTTATCTGTGATCCATCTGCAATACTACGACGTTCAACAACCATCCTCCTGATGGCAAGATAACCCGTTGTGATCACTGCCCATACCCGCTCCTGCTGCGCGTGTATCTAGCAATATTTGATGGCTGGAGGCTGCGGTTGATTGGGAATTTTTTGGCATGTAACCGTGCTCCCCTTCCTTGCTTTCAACCCTCATCTCTCTCCCTTCAAGGTGACCAGTTGACGCACCTCCCGGCCACGTAAGCAAAACCGGCATTATGCCCACAGCAAGGATGAAGATGCTGCCAACACACAACACTCCTATACCGGCACCCCAGCATCAAAGTCCCCATCTCGTAGTGCTTCGCCGTCACCTGGCCTTCTGCCGCCAGCCTCGCGTGCTCCCTCCCCCTCATCTCGTGGATCCCGCTCAGGTCAGTCATCCCGACAGTCTTCGATCTTGCGGGGTAGAGAGCCTGTACATATATTAACAGAGCGGGAAAAGTTTGATCGTTGGTTTGGTGTGGCAGAAAAATCCCCTGCAGACATGCTAAGTATGTTAAATAATGAATGTTATGCTCCCAAAACAGTATATAATTAGCCAAGCAGAAGTCCAAATGAAATTGTGGACCTCGCATGTATATAAACACTTCAAATCTCCACCAGAAATTGTTGAGGACTCCAATGGAATGGTCAAATATAAATTCCACTGCCAACGGTATGTTTTAGTGACCTGCCAATCAAACTTTGACATACTGTGTGATAGGCACCCTTCTGAGTTTGTCACTCGGGCCCGACATGACACAAGCACATCAAATCTGGCCTGGCATGTCAATCATTGTACACCAGCTGATACTCCAGAGTCACGAAAGCTGTTGATGTATGCCCAAGGCTCAACTTATGATCCTGAAACACATCACATGAAAATTGCACTATGGGTAGCCCAACATAACCGACCCTTTGCAATTGTGTCTGACCCTGAACTTCTGGAGATCTTTCATGATCTCAACAATAAGGTGGTAACTCCTAGCCACTTTACTGTTTCACAAGATGTCCAGGAGATCTTTATGATGAGTTGCAAGGAACTCATTGCTATTTTTGAAGGTCAGTCTTCATTTAATCCACCATATATACATGTCTGTTCTATCATAGAGATAGATCTATCCTGGCAAGGTTCATTTAGGCATTAAGGGATGGACCACACCTCAAATCTTTTCATTCCTTGGAGTTACAATCCATTGGGTGTTTGACAAGAAGTCTTGTAATCTTATTCTGGACTTTATAAAGTATGGTGTTCTGTTATATGATTTGCAGTCTCTCTAACCATCTTAGGGCATCTGAATCACATACTGGGCCCTATCTTGCTGGTCAGATAGCTGAGTCTCTGCATGAGTTTGATATTGCAGACAAGCTTATGTCATTAACACTGGATAATGCCTCAAACAATGACACAATGGTAAATGAGCTCTCTATGCTCATTCCAGGTTTTGAAGGTGAAAGATACCGTGTGCGTTGCTTTGCACATATCCTCAATTTGGTTGTGAAGGTTGTTTGTATTATTTATTGCTGTTAGCTTGATTGAGATATTTTTATTTTTGCAGGCAATCCTTTCTCAGTTTTCTCAAACTGTGACTGCTGATGATGAGGGTGATGATGCTGAACTGGCAGTTCTTGCTACTGTTGATCCTGAGGAAGCTCTACTTATTGAAAGGCTGGATGTTGATGAAAATGAGCCAGGAAATGATGGAGGTGATAGTGCTGATGTACAGGATGAGCGGTATGATACTCTGGACCCATCAGTTGAGGCTAGTGATGGCATAGCAGTGGATGATGTTACCTTGCTTGCAAGGTCTCTCCAGCCCGTAATGTTGTCCCAATCCCCTTATTCGGAGGGAAGATCATGATTACATGTTAATCCCTATTTCGGCCAGAAAACGTGATTTTACATTATTGTTCTCGACTGCTCTTAATACTTATATATTGCACATATGTTTCTTCGTCCAGCTTTCGTATTCTATCATCTTCTGCCTCAAGGTCCGCGTTGTGAGTTTGTTTAATGACGTTTTCGTCGAAGTCGCGTAGAATCCGTATGGTCTCTCTTCCTCGGCTTCTTGATAACGCAACATAGATATTGAATAACGATAGATGGCCATGAGGAGGTGATGCTATATCAATCACCACATGTGATAACGTCACACCTTGTGCGCGATAGTCGGTGAACGCGTAGGCTGCCGTGAGCGGAAATTGACGACGTTGTATGGATTTCGTAATGACCCAATTACTCCTTTTATCGCCGACCTTTATTTGATAGGTAATTGATGTTGGTTGCAGAGGAATCACATCTTCGTCCAAATCGTCCAATTGCGCTGCTCTCGTATGTTCCAACTTGACAAGAAGGCACAACGGAAGGTGTTGAAGTTGAACAATTGGCGCTTTTGGGTCATACGCAGGTTCGTCGGGATGAGTTATTATTGCAGTTACCTCTCCTCGACTGCCGTTCGCTATGTCTAAATCAACATCAACATTGCTTGTGACCAACACCTTCATCCCTACTGCCACTTCAATTGTCCGTGGTAACTCCCGCTTTCGTTGTCGCTGATAACCTTTCTTTTGGGAAAACCGTGACTCTAGAAGGTAGCGTTCACGATTTCCTAGTGATCGTTTCTTGTAGGTGTCCTCAGCTTTGATAACGAAAAGCTGTTGCCTGTTCTGTTGGCACATTCGACAAGCCGATGCATTATTCCATTCATTTCGTACGCCATGTCGTGGAGTGATAAGTGATGCTTTGTTCCATGGTGTTGTTTGGTATGTTTCAGCATCTTCCGATTTGACGATCAACTCTCTCAACATGTGTATGTCAGTTTCTGCATTGACACCACCAACTTTTCCGGCACGTAATCGTTGGAGAAAGGCATGCCATTGAGGATCTGTGATTCGAATTTGTTCAGTGAGCTGAACGACGGTTTTAAAACTCTGATATATCGTTTGTCCAATTTCTTGCTCTCTTTTGCCATGCAGGGACTTTGCATTGTCGTGCGCGTACAAAGGCTCATACAGGGAGGATGCAACGGGTGGAAACTGATGAAAATCGCCAGAGATAATGATGCTTAAATTACCGAAAAAGTTGTCGTCTTCAGTGCTTGTCTTTTTTGCGGCAGAAATATTATGTGAAAGTTTTGCCAGAAAAGATTTGCCTTTATTCATTTAACGTTTACTGAATGATGTATTCAATCTACGTAACTCACCTAACATGGAGCATTCATTGATAATCAAATATTTTTTTGAATGCCAAAATTGTTCCAACTGATGTCTGTTTTCTTGTGTCATGCTAAATTTCGTGTCCTTGCTCGATATGCCTTCAACGGAATGTGTTGTCTTCCCATGAATGAGTGATGCTGCCACTCCAGTATAAGCCGATTTGACCAGTGTATGCTCTTTCCCTCGTCTGACAAATGCCTCCGTTACCGTTTGGATCACTTTTGACTTTCCCGTTCCGCCTTCTCCTTCAATGAACATTCGTAATGGTGGGATATCATCTGTGATCAGGCTTTTGTCAAGGTGCCATGTGATGATATCGTATGCTTCTCATTGTTTTGCATTTAACTGTTCTACTTCTGTGGCTGTTAACGCTTTCTCAGTGTAACGGTTGATTGTTAGGTTGTCAGCCTCATCTGAGTTCTCATCAGCGTCCTCGTTTTGGTGTGAAACGTCGCCATTGTCTATAACGACATCCTGAGGTCCTTGCTGAAGGCGAGCTGATTTGTCCATTTGTTTGTTCCATTTTTCAAGTTGGTTGATGAAACCGCCTTCTGCTGGATACACCTCTGGGTTGGTTGATGTAACAGACCATTTCACATCCCGTTTTGGTAACAACGACACCAGCCGGGCGCTTTCCACCGCTAACAGACCATGCACTCTTTCTGCTTCCGGGACTTGAAAATAAACTGCTGCCTCTATGCGATCGTCACTGTAAAATGCTTCATCTTCCTCATCAATTTCCGCCATAACCTCTTCATTGAATTCCCTGTCCACCTCCATTTCCATTGTTTCTGTGCTCTGCTCTCCTTTGTTTTCCTCTTCATTGTAAGCGGCTGTTGCACAATTGTGAAAATATTGCACGCCTGAGATAACACGTTTGATATGGTCAGACGCCGTAGACATGAAGTTTTCAAAGCTTTCAAGCCATGTTTCAGTCGACCGTTTTAGTTCTTGCAAATTTCTCCAAGGCTTTAAAAGCATTAACAATGAAGCGCAGTAAAGTTCACGGCTATCAGTGTCGTCTCGGTCAGGAAATTGGTTACCAATGACATTAGGGAGTGTGTTATGGCCAGCAGACTGGCAGACACGCCTCTTTTGCAAATGAAGAGGATGGCTGTCCAGATAATTGTATCTTCTGTGGCGAGGACGTCCAGGGTGAATTGACTCTGCTTGTGTCTGCACAGATTTATTTCCTGAGTCTATGTTCTCCTTGTATGTGTCTACGAAAAATGATAGTACATTGACGTGTTCCTGTTCCATGGAGCAATGGGAATAATCGATAAATTGATTGCGAGCTGATATGCCATTTGGAGAAATGTGTAGCAGCACATTTGTATCAGATGCCGTGTCCTGTTAAACCTCATTCAATTTTCCGTATTGAAGGATATATAAATACTTACCTCTGCAGATTCTTTTGCTGTAGTAGAAGGCATCATTGATTCATTTGTATCATGAGGAACACCTAGAACAGGTTGATTTGAGGAACTAGATTCTGGTTAATGACTTGTTACTCAAGGTTATAAAGGAACGTTACCTTGCTTCTGAGCTCTTCTGCAGGTAGGGGAATTGTCGAAATAACATTTTCATGAAAGTTGACCAATAGATTGCAGCAAATTCATGAGATTTGAAACAGTCTCCCCATTGCATCAGATATGCGATAACCAATGGTGCGGCCAATTCTTGTTCTTGATTTAGTGCGTGTGCTAATCAAAAAAGGACCAATCGTTGTTGGTCTTGTAGTTTATCAACATACTGAGATTGACTCTCCAACAGATTGAGGTGGTGTTTGAGCCCTTTTGCCATGATTGCAGAGGCGTTGTGTGAAGGTGACTGTTGTTTTGTGGAGTAGTTGGTGATATAAAAGACTGTGCTTGCAGTTTCGTGACCATTGCTCAGAAATTTCAAGTCATTGTTGCATCGTAAGTTGGTGGTTATATGTGGACACCAGGCATTGAAGTATTCATGTAATCTTTTTGGACACCACTGGCCCTTGTCAGTTATGAATGCTGAGCTAGTAATTTCCCATGGGGCATGTCTTTTGCATACGATTTTACCATGTGCATTCAGGATAAGACAGCGGCGTCTGTGACATGTGTGTAGTTGTTCCGTTCGCACTACTTTAGTCTCAAACATAGAGAGTTCTTCACCAATTGAAGGGTTAAACGGATTGGGGGGTCGATTGTATGCGACATCCTTGCAAATTTCAATGTTACGGATAGACGTCGCCGACTCCAAACCAGGCATATACGCGTGAATATTGGCTTCAATATACTTAATTACTTTTGCCCGAAAGTCACTGACACAAAGCATTTCCCTAATTTCGTCAGCATTCGGTGTTGAGTCCATCCATAATATCATGTGCAAATGGAGTGAGCCTCGACCTTGAGTTTCCACAGCACCGAAGTAGCCTGCTAAGTTGCCAAGCACACCCGGTTGGTGCTTTACATGATATGAGGTGGATTCGATTTGGAATAGTACCCTTAAAACGGTAGAAATGATAAAATAAAAGAAGGACGATGATGCGAAAGGGTCTTCAGCCACGTTCATTGCGCGCTCGTGTGCGTTTGGCCCAAAATCACGATCAAATTTATCCATATCAATTTTCTCGCCAGCAAAAAGCTATAAGAGTGATCAGTGTGCAGACTTCATTAATGTGAGGTGTTTACTTGGACTATAGGATCGTGAAGATCATTGGGGTTGATGGTGAGCCAAAGCGTCGGTGGTCCTAATATGAGGTTGGACGACCATATCTGGCTCCTCCACGCTTGCCGACTGCTGTCAGAGCCTATAACTCTTGATGTTACTGCACGAACATGCTTTTTCAGCAGGCGTACGCCATAGTTCGATACCGGCTTTTTCTGCTTCTCTTCCTCGGCGGCTTCTTGTAATTGTTTGGTGGTGATTGAAGACAGAATATGTGCTTCTTTTTCAAAAGAGGATTGTCGCATTTGAACTGTTGCAGAATCAAGCGCTGAACGTTTTTGTATGATGCTGAATGCAACAAAAATGAAGGTCTCGTGACGACGGAAGCGGTTGTCTCCCTGTTGCAAAAGGTATTGTATGTGCTCTCGAAGAGATACGCGCACGGTCCTTGGTGTTTCTGGTCCACCATGACCCCATGGAAACAATGTTGGGAAGGCTTTGTACCAGTAATCAAAAGAGTCGTCATTTTCGTTGCATGTGGAGCGGGGCCCAAAGTCGCGAACAGGTTGCCGACCATGCTTAACGCCATACCAACCTTCGGCAGTGCCTCCCCCTTTTTTCAGAGCCCATTGTAGCAAATCATCAGAGGTGATGGAATTCATCTCACAGTCGGCCATTCCTGATGTTAAAATGGGAAATACTGGGTTACCATCTATGTCTGATGGATTGTCCTCCCCTTCGTCATCTGGTGTATTATCTACAACGTGATAAGTGAGTAATAACAGGGTATTAATATATAGAACTAAAGACCTAGTAGCACGCTAGAATTCAATGCATAGCCATTGTGTTCTTCATTTATTATGTCGACATCATCATACTGTCGGGTGAGTGCTTCGATTTCCAAGGGAACTGCATCTACAGGGAGTGTATTGAGGCATTCTTCAGAGATTTCTACATGACCATAATTTTTTGGGTTGTTATGCTTTAACCAGACCAGCGCTTCACGGACACGATGACGCCGCACGCGAAACGTGTGTCTCAACCAAAGTTTTGGGAAAGTGCCGGCACCAACGAATGTGATTGTTAAGACAGAGGATAGGAGGGGAGTTGGTTGGGGAAGTAGGTTACCGTCTATCATCTGTGAGACAGCACTTATATTCATCGGATATGAGCAACATGTGCCACGCATCCCTTTTTGCATTGTAGATGGATCCCCTCCGAATAAACGGGGGAAAAGCTTGTATACAAAAACACGCGGGAAGACTTGCGCAATTAAAATCTGCTCGGGCACAGTTAGAGCTTTCGGCGTATCCGGTACAGGTCCGGTCCACATATCGTTGGCCAAACTGAATTTTGGTGGTACATCTTTTGATTTGCCTAGATCATTGAGACAACTTTGACAGATGGTGACTGCTGTATTTTGTATCCCGTTCGACTCGAGAAGCATGCCTTCAAACGTATGTTGGTTTTTCTGAAGAACAGAAGGATGTAGTCGAGGTTTATTAGGAATTTCTGAGACAGAAAAATGAGAAAAGTGTGCTGTTGAGTCCATGAGCCGATGCGCACAGACTGCACAAATTTCAAAAGCTAGAGCTGTTGATGACGTCGCAGAATAAAAGTCTTTATAGCAGTTGAGGACTGCTTCGCTTGTTGGAAGTTCAAGATAATGGTGATAATTGGTGGACGTGGGTTCTGTGTCTGACAGTGCGGCATTTATCTTGCGTTGGACCTCATCTGAGGTGTTATAATTATCGTACAAAAAGGTAGCAAGTGTCTTTTTGTTCCGGCGAATTTCACGTGGTACGACCAAAGACGATTGCGAGGCGACTGCAGTCAATTGTTTAACTGTTAGACGACATATTTGTTCCCTGGTAATTTGGAGAAAAGGGGCCGACATGATGGCTGTGTTGCGTAGTGGTGGTTGTCGATTGTTTAATTCTGAGACAAAATACTCGATCAGTTGTGAGTTGTAACAGTATAGGTCAGCTCCGTCATGAAATGTGTTTGATTGGGTTAGGCATTTTTATCTTTTACCATTGTTGTTGGATGCAGTGTGTAAATCGTTACCGATAGGCTAGACAGTAAATTTCGGATTATCGTTGAATGGTGGACGCTTTAATTTAATTTTACACAAGGCAAGCAAGGTCGTAGCCGGCCAAAGCCGGCGCTTCCCCAAGTGGTGAATGAGTCTGGTATTGATGTACGTACACTGGACCTCTCATCTGAAGACATCAAGGTGGCCTGTTTTGCCATTTTCAAAGTGAGTACATCTCTATATAACTATTCCAAAGTTAACTAGAGTTGACACAGTTGAGAACTCTGGCTAGTAAGATCTCCAACAGCCCAAGTATCAGAAATGACCTTGATAGAATCTGTCGCCACAATTGCATTCCCTATAAGCTGATTCCTAAGGATGTTCCAACTCGATGGAACAGTACTGCTTATCTTATCACCAGTGCAATTCCTCTTCATGGAGCTTTAGATGTTTTGGTGGTCAAAAAGGAGTATAACAAGGCTAGAGGTGTTCGTCTTCAGTGGTTCAAGCTTTCTGAGGATGAATGGGAAGTTTTACACCAGCTTTTCCCATTGCTAGATGTGAGTGTATTTATATATGCTTGTAATAGACTCAATATTTTTATAGGTGTTTCTAGTGGGAACAAAACATATCTCCCAGAATACAATCCCTTTGATTCAAGATGTTATTCCCATTATTGATGCCATCAGTAGTGCTCTGGATGACTTTATTGATGACACCTCCCATGTTCCTGCTGTTCAAGCTGCAGCTGTTCGCAGATCACTCATACTGAACAAGTATTACTCAAAGACTGATGAGTCAATTGTCTACCATGTGGCAATGGGTAAGTAAATATCTTATAATTCTATTTCTATTTCTAATTTACTACTAGTTATGCATCCATCCTTCAAGCTGTCACATTTTAGAAAGGCCCAATGGCCAGCTGAATGGGTTTGTGAGGCTGAGAATTTAACACGTCAGCAGTGGGAAGTGTACAAGCCTAAGAACACTAATCCAGTATCTGAAACTACAGTATTTCTTTTCTTTTTAATATGAAACAGAACTTATTTAACTTTTCTTTAGACATTTTCAACTCAATCTCCAGCATCTCATTATTTTCAAAATCTTCATTCTATGTCATCAACTGATCCAATGGATAATTGGTTGAATACTCCCTGCATTAGCCTTCCAAAAGGCACAGATGCAATTGCATGGTGGTCTGCCATGCTGGAGACAGGTAATCCAATGGCTCAAATGGCTCTTGACTTTCTTTCAATACCTGGTGTGTTCAGATAGTTGATTAATAATATTGATATTCTAATAATACATTAACAGCTACTTCAACAGATGTAGAGCATGCCTTTTCCAGAGGAGGACTGACTGTTTCAAAGATGTGTCACTCTTTATCTGATCAGTCAACTCGAGCAGCTACTGTGCTTGGATCTTGGATATCCTCACCGCTCAATTTCATTCCACATAAGGATATTGTGGCTCAGCTGAAGGATAAGAAGAAGAAAGGAGGGAAAGGCAAAGAGAAAGAAGGAGAGCAGCCTATTGTTATTGTTGATGATGATATGGAATTGTAAATATTCAAAAATCTATATATCAGATGGGTACCCATCCTATCTGAAAACCCATGAGTACCCATTGATCCATGGGTAATTACCCATGGCTCACAGGTGATCTGTGGGAAAAAACCTGTGGGGATCTGGGTATGGGTTGTAGAAAAAGAAATACCCATAGGTATACCCACAGGTGATCCAGGGATCGACTCCTGCTCAGCCTTAACCAGCACACCACGGACAAAAGAAGATTGGACAGACCAATACCATTGAAGTACCCAGACGGGTCAATCAGACTAAACGACAACCTTGTTCTACTAGAAGGACAATATCATCAAAGAGTTACAGGAGCAGATAATCGTTTGATTGAACTTACCAGGAACGACTATTTCAGACTCCAGAGAAGAGGGAAAAACACCCCAATATACAACCCAGAAGAAAACAGAGAAGAAGAAGACATCTTCCTAACCATGATGACCAACGCAACCAAAGAAGTCAAAATGCGGCAACTGACCGATTTCACGGGCGAACTAAAACAAACTTGAAACTTCCTTCTCAAAGTCGACAGTTACCTCAAAGCCAACCCCAAAATCTACGACAACGACTTAAAGAAAGTAATATTCACACTCTCCTTCCTCAAAGGAGAAACAACAGAGGCATGGAAACTGAACTTCATCACCAACCACGAGAATCGAACAAAGGAACCAGGCAAAGCAGCCTCACTCGAATATGGAACATACGCAGCCCTCAGAGAAGCCATCAAGAAAGACTTCACCCCTGCTCTAGAAGCAGGAGAAGCGAAAAGAGAACTCACTACAGTCACCAGAAAAAGGGATGAAGCTATTTCCAACTTTAACGCTTGCTTCCAAAATATAGTTGCAAGATTGGGACTGACAGACGATGCAATGATCATCAGCCTTTACATGAAAGCCCTCAGCAACCCGGCCCTTGTCACTCGACTCCTTCAGATTGACCCAGTTCCTGACACTATAACCAAATGGTACGAGAAAGCCACCCAGCTCGATTCTGTCTACCAACATGTATGAGGAATGGAGGGAAGATCACCAATTAGAAGGTACAACTATCAGGCAAACCAAGGCAAAGAAAACCCCACTCAAAACATCAAAATCGTAGACTACAGAACCCCCCAAAACACCAAAAACTGGAAGAAAAACATTAAATGTTACAACTGCCAACAGCTAGGACACATTGCACAAAACTGCCCCCAGAAAAAGGAAGCCTCCCCCTTTAAACCATGATCAGGAAAAGAAGTTGTCAGACGGGTTAGAGAAATGATGAAAGAGTTACCAGAGGAAGAACAAGTTGAAGCATACAACACACTCGAAGAGGAGGGTTTTTAGATTGGCATATTATCTCAACGTTAATACAAGCCAAGGCAGCACAACCTTTTGTCAGAAGATTTAACAGTTCAATGAAAATACCGTTTATAGTCTCAGACAAAGGACAAATCGTCGAAATTGAAGCACTCCTCGACAGCGGAGCTCAAGACCAGTTCATTGATGAAAAATTGGTTGAAGAACTAGGGCTCGTACGCAAGACCATATGCAGTCAGATCACAATTCAAAATGCAGATGGTACAGAAAATCAGAACAGAAAAGTAATGCAATACACATGGGCAAATGCGACAGCTGGAGGAGTAAAGCAAGAAATCAGACTCCTTATCACAAAAATCCCCAACTTGAAACTCATATTAGGCTTACCATGGCTGATGGAGTGGAACCCCATCGTTGACTGGCAGAAGAAAACCATACAAATAACCACTGAACACCCGCAGATTATCCCTCTTCGGAACAAATACAAACGACGAAGAACAATAGAACTCAATACCATCAAGAGCTTGGAAAAAAATCACCCAACCAAGTCGAAGTACAATACTGTCACAATTGAAGACAAACCCAAAGAAGATGAACCAAGACTAATCCAAGAAACAAAAATGACATTCACACAACAACTGGCTCATCAAGCAAAAGAGAAAGAGATAACCACAGAACCCATCATTCCAAAAGAATCTCAGCGCTATCACAAAGTTTTCAGCAAGCAAGAATTGACTCGTCTACCAGAATGGAAGCCGTGGGACCACGCTATCAATCTAGTCAAAGGAACAGGAGCCATAGATTGCAAAATATACCCGATGGACCAAAAACAAGACCAACTCCTTAAAGATTTCCTCCAGGAACACTTGGATAAAGAATACATTAGACCTTCCAAATCCCCCATAGCCTCGCCATTCTTCTTCATATCAAAAAAGGAGTCTAATGCAATGCGAACAGTACAAGACTATTGGAAACTTAACCAGGCCACAGTGAAAAATCGCTACCCACTTCCCTGAATCGCAGACCTCCTTGACCAACTCAAAGGAGCAAAATTATTCACGAAACTAGATGTCCGATGGGGGTATAACAACGTCCGAATAAAAGAAGGCAACAAATACAAAGCAGCCTTTAAAACTAAATACGGACTCTACAAACCAACAGTCATGTTCTTCGGACTATGCAGCTCCCCAGCCATGTTCCAAGCAATGATGAACCATCTGTTCAAGGATATGATCAACAAAGGATGGGTCATCATCTATATGGACGACATTCTAATCTTCTCTGACAATCAAGAACATACCGAACGGACTCACCAAATACTACAAAGATTGGAAGAAAACGACCTCTACCTTAAAGCAGAAAAATGCAAATTCGACAAAGAACAAATTGATTATGTCGGACTTTGCGTAAGCCATAACCAATTTGAAATGGACCCAGTGAAACTCAAAGGAATCAAAAACTGGCCCACACCCACAAAAGTCAAAGGAGTACAAGCTGCACTTGGATTCTTTGGATATTATCAAAAATTCATCAAAGACTTCTCCAAAATGGTCAAACCACTCACCAATCTCACATGCAAAAAGACCAAGTGGAGATGGGAACAGCAAGAACAAAACACATTCCAAAATCTCAAAGATGCATTCATGGAAAAACCGACTCTTATGATGCCCGACATCCAGAAACAATTTATCGTTGAAAGCGACGCATCCAAATGGGCCACTGGGGCGGTCTTACAACAAGTAGACAGTAATGGAGATGAACACCCATGTGGATTCCTATCCCAAACCCTTAACAAGGCAGAAAGGAACTAGGATATATTTGACTGGGAACTACTAGGCATTGTACAAGCACTTGAAAGCTGGAAACACTACCTCATAGGATCTCCACACCCTGTCATTGTCCGAAGCAACCATAAGAATCTCACCTACTTTCGAACAGCCCAGAAACTCAGTCGACGACAAGCTCAATGGAGTCTCTTCCTCTCTGAGTTTGACCTCAAACTCATTCATGTACCAGGATCGCAAATGATACAAT
>JABCKM010029884.1:0-14366 GCA_018221805.1 Rugosomyces carneus | reverse complement strand
GTTTCCTTACATCCTGAAATTGCGTGTTACGTTGGTACAGCTACATGTATGCTCAGCGAGTTGAGTTAAATTACTCACCCTCTAAAGAATGCGATATTAGATGGCTTCATAGATTGCTCGATACAAGACTCACCAGCTGTTCAAGTCAGAGTCTATAAAGGTCAGATCTAGACAGCCTGAAAGATAGCCTCACCAACTTCTCATTGTAAATCAGCAAGATCACCAAGAATTATTTGGCACTTACATCCTATACATTTCACAGAGGATACATATGTCAATATACAACACTGTATAACGATGCAAGCTGGCTCACATCCTATTTTCAAATTGAACATAAGACCAAAAAGGTCCTCAACATATTAGAATGCTTACAAGGATGTGCGGATACCATTTTAAGATAGTTGATAGAACCTGTTTTGCTGTCATGGTGTTAGCGCTGTTCATTTCCTTTAGGAGATATCTAGGGTAACGTCGGATTAAAGAAAGCGATCCAAGGAGAAGTGCAACCCGACCCACTTGATCGCGTATGTTGAGCATAACTGCATATTGACGTGTTGGGTCGTGACGAATAACATCTGTAATGTTTTATCGCTAAGTGCGTCAGCAGTAACTTCTAATAGCGGAGTCATGTCAGCTCCGGGTAGGTGTGTCTCTAATACGTTGTTGGTGGGCAAGACGCGATGTAACATGCGGAAAGGCCAACCTCTGAGTGGCACATAAGACTTGGGCGGATAGCGGCTATGAAAGATCTTCATATTTGGTCGCATTTTCTCGAATTCGTCTAAAGCCCGACGAGGTGTAAGTTTGGTGGCTTCGTCGTGAGTGATTGTTGGATTGCTGTCCAGAATCGCTTCGTACGCGTTATCATCAAGTGAATCAAGTTTTGTGAAGACAACAACGACAGGAACTGTCATAGATCGAAGAAGTCAGCAGTGCGCGAACAAGGATAGAACGAGTGGGTAAATTCACCATGTCCAGTACCACACTCATTGAAAAAGACTTCTTCTGCCTTAGTTACTGGACGAGCGTTGTCCAATGGTATGCAATACCTTGTGAAATGAAATCAGCGGAAGACAATGCAATGACCCCAGTCACATACCAGATGGCATGCACACGATCTTTGAGAGATCTCATTTTCGTTCGACGCGAAAGAAATCCTTTGACACGTTGCAGCTCCTCCGTGTTCCCTACCTCGAAGCCGCGAGAGTCATGGAAAATGAAACCTGGGTTGCTGCTGAACACCATCTCGTTGTTGATATCATGTTCACCACGCTTTAGTTAGAACCGGTCATGGCACGGCTTTTGCTTGTGTCATACCCAGGGTGCTCAGTTTACGCTGTGGTTCGGGACGGGACATGGCTATATGGGATGGGTTGTATAGTCAATACAAGCGCTATCATTGAGCTTCATAAATAGCTTTGAGAACTCGACGAACGTGCGAGGTACTAGCTTCTTAATTCAGAATTGAATCCGTCAGACTGTTGTGCCCTTGATCCGCATCCGTCGTGTACAATATTCCAGTCATAGCTAGCAAGGGTCTGGTATCCACAGCCTCCTGATTTATGAATAGGTTTCGGTGGCGGCCAAGCATGTCTTAGCCGTGCCTACTTTCATTTGTCGATGATAGACGCCAAAGGAGTGGGAGCTGACCAAATCATAACAACGCAAGTAGGTGACTGGTATGCCTTTGGGCGTGTGATTCTACCAAGATTCTAGGTGGTAACATGATCTGTGATTACACGATTTACAAAACCCATTGACTGAGGTATTTCAAACGACGCTCGATCCTCCAACGTTTCAATCTCAAGGAATGCAGTCCTGACTTATCGAAGAGCAGGTACACCGACCGACTGTGCGGCTGGAGGCCCACCACGTCTTGGCCTCCCGCCGCGTCGCCCAGAACCTCCCCAACCGCCGACATACGCTCCCGGACCCATAAGACCAACTCCGCCAGGCTCACCAAAAGTCGCAACATTCCTCTCACGCTCTTCCTCTCGGCGGTTTCTTCCTCCTCCGCCACGTCCGCCACGCCTTCCCCTTCCACCACCACCGCTTCCATTTCCAACAGGCGCTGGCGGCGCGCCTGGTGACAAAGAGTCGAAGAACGATTTTTGGGGGTTGTATGCCGTTTCCTTCTTATCGTGCGCACCGCCTTCCTCTCCGTTTCCGCTCTTTTCATCACCTTTCTCAGAACCTCTCTCATCGGGACTGCGCGCCATCAAAGCGGCCTTGTCGAATTTTGCATTGCTACTTTCGAAATCAAAATCCGTAGTGGGAACCTTGATCTGGGATGCTTGGTGTACCCCATCTACACGGTTTCTTCCTCCACCGCCCCCGCGTCGCCCGCCTCTTCCGCTTGGGCTACCCCCATTTGGTGGAGCACCATTGACGGTACCATTGGCAGCGTTTGAGACGCGCAAGTCTCCCAAAGCACGTTCTACAGTCTCAAGTGACGCAGCAGCAGTGTGTACCGGGTTAGTGTTGCGTCGTCCGGAGCTGCGTGCTGCGCTTGCCTGAGGTTGGGTATTATTAGCTGGTAGGGGCTGTTGCTGCGGCGGCACGGTATTGTTTATAGGGTAGGCCTGTGGTACAGGTTGTTGTTGTTGTGGTTGATGTTGGGGTTGTATGTGGACAGCATGAGCTGGTGCAGGGTAGGGAGATGCGTGGACCGAGGCGGGGGGAACGGCCTGTTCAATTCATCTTATTAATTAGCGAATCGGTTTGCGAGGTATATGGTACACACAAGAACTGCAGGATCATCGTGAACACTCCGTCGGGGTGTAGGCTCATCGACGGCTAGATCTTTAACCTCAGAGGCTCGGAAGATGATATATTGGTAAGGTTCTTGAACGGGTGGTATGAACTCCGACGGTGGTCTGGAAAAGAAGTTTTAGTAACTCGGACTCAGATATGAAGGGTGGTAAAAAAGACTGCTAGTTATGACTCGGGGCTGACGCTGACCTTCGCGATTCGGTACCCATAGAAAACACTAGAAAATGGATGGTTGAAATTTCTGTATAGATCAACACAAGAAAACATACCGTTCGAAAGTTGAATTGTAGAGGCGGCAGGGTCGATGCCTGCAAGAATACCTCTGTATCGGACATCTGAATGAGAAATTAGGGAGATTGGTTTTCTGCAATATTTTCAACCGTTGAAGATAAATATACGGTAGTGTAAAAAAGTACTTTACCCAATAAAGCTTTGAGCCATTGCAACGAAAGTGAAAGCAAAGAAAAAAAAAGTTGAACAAGACGATTGAAAGGCTGAGCAAAGGGCGCGTGTCGACGTGTTTGTCAATTCAGACTCCGATTGATTGTCAAGAGCATGGAATCCAAATAAAATCAAAGTGTACAAATGTTGTGTGACACAACTTCCTCACTGCTCCGTCACTTGCCCGTCACGATATTGTCACTGAATCGCCCAACCAGCCGTCGCGCAGGTCACGCCAGGATCACACAGGCCGTCGTCGTCGTCCACATTGAGAACGGTATACAGCTCAATATACATATCGATTCGAGTATGCACTCAACTTCTGCCACGTCATCTCGCAAACGTCCCCGCGAAAATGAAACAGAGAGCCAGAGAATCAAACGTGAAAAGGCTGCTGAGCGACAACGTCGCAAGCGCGAACGGGATCGTAATAACAATGCTGGTGGGATAGCTATGATGGGCTTTACGCCCCCAAATGACCCCCATATACAACAACAGCAGCAGCAGCCACAACCTCTCCCTCACACCGCTGCCATTGCAGTCTCAGTACCAGCACCGCAGCCACCATCTGTTATTGATTACCGGAGTACTATTGAGTATCCTTCTCAGCCAGATCTTACTCCAGAAGAAGTTGCACGAAGAGATCGAGTACGGGCTGCTGCGCGTGAAAGACAAAGAAAACATCGCATGCTTGTGAAACAAAGGAAGATGCGAGAGCTAGGGGTCGATATGGGCAACGAAATCATTCAGGGTATGGATGAAGTCCACTATCGGGTGAACGCAGAGGGTCAATATCAGCAAGTCTTACCACATGAGCTGCAGCCGCAGCCCCCTTCGTCTATGGGTGAGCCGCCATTTCCGCAAGGCCAGCCGCTGGGCGGACAAACTTTTGCATCTACACTTCTCCTTTCTTTTTCATGTGCACCATTGCTCAAGCAACATCTCCTTCGTACATTACACATGTCCAATGATGAACTCGCTTCCCTTGAACCTATCCTCGCGGAAGCATGGGAACGTTGGGATCATGCCGTAAGTTCCTCCCCCTGCATCTCTTCCTCTCTAACCGATCAGATTCGCTCAGCGACGCGCTCATTATGCCGAACAAGCGGTCAAAGCCGGTCTAGCGCCCCATAATCTTGGCCCAACTTACGCCGTTGAGCTTTCACCCGAACAGGCAGCCCAGCAGCAATCGCAGCAACCACCACCACCACCCTCTGCATTCCCACTACCATCCAACGGACCGTCGGATTCGACACATCCGAATAATGCCACGAATGAGTTTCGTGCACGGTTTCATCGTTCGCTTGTCGCACCTACACCATTTCGTACTTACACTACCGCTGCTGAAGCTGCACCCCCTTCCACATCAAGCTCTGCTTCTGTCACTGATGGTACAGGCACTGCAATCGACCCTCACCTTGCGTCGACAGGAGGGTCAAATCAGCAGAATGGGACAGTCAACCAAAATGGGGCAGTCAATGGAAAGGGCGACAGTCCAGGTTCGGCAGAAGATGCATCGTTCGTCGGCGACGACCCGGATTTTGGATAGGAGGTTCCAACGTATATGTCTATGGACGATCGCTGGTTTTTCGATCTCCGTCCACCGTGTAGCGCTCATTTCGCATGCTTGCTGTATCCATCATCCACCTTTTACTCTCAATCTGAGCCAATCCTGCTCTGTGCTGTAATCTTCGTTCTAGCGCCTTCTCATGACACCTCACTGCTTGGACTCCTTTTTCGGTCTGTTTTTTTAAATATGTATTCTACGCTATTGGCGCGCAGTTTAGCACACTCACATATCTCACTCCCCCCCTCATAGCATGAGTAATGGTCATCTGCAAAAATGTCAACTGAGATCCCAAAGACAGCGAGAGCCGCAGTGATAGAGGAGCTCGGCAAGCCCATTAGCATCATACAGGACTACCCTGTTAAGCAAGCGTCTGAGCTCGCACCTGGTGAATGCCTCGTGAAACTCGAGTACTCGGGTGTGTGCCATTCTGACTTGCACTTACGAAATGGGGACTGGCCGATGATCAAACCAATCATGCCGAGGGTCGGGGGCCATGAGGGTGTTGGCCGTATTGTAGCAATTGGAGAGCATAGCGAAGCTCAAGGAATTAAGATTGGCGACCGTGTTGGGTTGAAGTGGATTGCAGATGTTTGTGGGAGGTGTGTCCTGATGCTGATATTTCCTCTACTTGCTATGGTCTCAGGAATCAAAACCAAAATAGGTGTGAAATGTGTAGAACAGGCTTTGACCAGAGTAAGTCGGGTGCACGCGATGAATATCATTGTTTTGATGAACAACTTGTCTCGTAGGTTGCCCATCAGCTCCTCTCCGGTCACATGGCTTCTCAGTGCATGGTACCTTCTCCCAATACGCTGTAAGTGCATCAGACGAGTGAACCGTTCCCGTCTTTGTCGGCTGATATGAGTGAAAGGTTTCCTACCTCAATTATGTTACTCCTATTCCGGAATCACTTGACAGTGCAGCTATAGCCCCCCTATTCTGCGCGGTAACCCATCGGCCCAACTGTTAGAAAACTTGATGGCTGACATTGTGGGGTCATAGGGCTTGACCGTGTATTCAGGTGTGAAACGAGCGGGTCTTATTAGCGGTCAATGGATGGCTATTTC
Organism: Rugosomyces carneus; assembly: GCA_018221805.1. NCBI lineage: Eukaryota > Fungi > Basidiomycota > Agaricomycetes > Agaricales > Tricholomataceae > Rugosomyces > Rugosomyces carneus. Next base: position 8,516 of record JABCKM010029884.1, on the reverse strand, counting down.
GGGTGCTGGAGGTGGTCTTGGACACCTCGGTATGTTCTATGTTCAATTATCCTTGTTGGGCTTCTCAGAGGCTCGACTGACCTGAAAACGAAGGGGTGCAGTTTGCTGTTGCAATGGGATATCGCGTATTAGCCATCGGTGAGAGAACACTAGCCTTTCCAAGTTTCTGGTAAAGCTTATAAGGTTGTCTGGTATAGACACGGGCGAGGCAAAGAAGGAAATGTGTTGAATTACGTGACCTCAACGACCTCAACGAGTACGTCTGAATACCTACTTACATATCAGACTATTGGTTAACGTAAATGAAGGGTTTTCGACCAGATGGAGAACGGAAAACTTGTCGGTCGAGTAGTTTTGAAGGTTTGAGTAGATTTTGTCGATTGTAACGCTGCGCCAGAGTGTATGTATGATAACTTAAATATGTATGGAATATGGAAGTTTTTGCTTGACGTACTGTATGGGGATAAGTAAGCGTGACTGACTGCGTGACCGTGAGTTACGCGTCAGAGACAGGCGCAATTGGAGTCAACAGACTTTGCAGGGGAGAGGCAGCCAAATAATTCTCCTTTTCCTCTCCTTCCTCAATGGCGACATCGTTCGCGGCGTACGCCTCCCAATTTCTGAACAAGCAGAAACATGGGATAGGCTCGTCAAGCTTGACTTCCTCCCAGCCTATGTTCTTCTCATTTACCACTGACAATGAATCTCGTGATGGTCATAACATGGACTCGGACCTCGACGATCAGGACGATCCTCACCTGAGAGCTAGCCAGGCTAGTAGAGCCACCTCTCGACACCACAACGGTGCTGAAGAAGATGACGACCCGTATCTTCGTCTGGACGAGGACGAACGCATTGGCAGATCGGGTTTCGATTCGAGACATCATAGCTCTCAGTCATTACCACTTATTGCTTCCGACCATGATTCTCTGAGCCCGGACGACTCTCCAAAAGGCTGGCTGGCACATTTAGCATCGCCAATGCTACGACATACTCGTCCGAGGTCTCGTTCACCTTCGCCAACTCCCTCCGACTCGACAGACTCTGAACCTCCGCCAGACTTATACGGGCCGGAAACGATTCGTCTTGTCCCTTCTCCGCCACCTGTTCCACCTGTAACATCTAGAGAGCCAGTGTCTTTGTCTCTTACACAATCTCTGTTGCCTCGAGATGGGCGTGCAAGACCTCTCGACGTCTTTTCATTACCTGACCCACGGCATATCTCGAGAGGCAGGCGGAAGTATCATGATTATATATGGACAGCAATCTGGTGTACGGGCGTTTTACTCTGTGTGTTTTTTTCTATTCTTCTGCTTTTTGTCACTCGGAAGCCTGCCAAAACGCCACGAGTCACACTACCGTACACGACCCTGTTACACACAGTACCAATGTTGACGATCCTCACTTTTCTGAGCGCAATCGCTGCATATACGCACATATTCTTATTGCGTATATTTGTACGTCCGGTCATGGTGGCGACTTCGGTATTCATCCCGGCGACGTTGTTTATTTCTGCCATTTGGGCGTTTGTAGGGAGTTTTATGTGGGATGCGGACACCGAGCCGACTTGGGGAGAAACTGTGGGGTAAGCACAAGCTCTTTCGATTATTCTTCTCGGGGTTGTTTTTTATCTGCACAACGATCCATCTCGGCTAATTCCCTTCTGATGTAATGTTGCCTCCCACTAACTTTTTCTCCTAGACTTCGACTCTTTTCATTAATACCGTTAATTCTATGTTTAATTACTGCTCGTCGGCTCTTCCATCTTCCAAGACAAGTTCATCTAGCATCGTCAACACTTACATTAACAACAGAACTCCTCATCAACAATCCATTCCTCCTCGCACTGTCACCAGCCATTCTCCTTCTTGCTCTACTTGCATCTATCCCGTTCATCACTCTGATTTTCCGGTTACTTCTCATCGGTTACGTTACTCGTCCTTCTTCTGGGAGCTCATCCTTGGAGTGGCACGTTCATGGCTGGGCAAATTGGGCAATTACCGCAGGTGTCGCTGTTTGGCTTTGGACATGGGGTGTCGCCCGGGGGGTGCTACGGATGACTTGTGCGAGTGTTATTGGAGCATGGTATTTTGCAAAGTGAGTTATTTAAGTATACTCATCACGAGTTTTGACCTATTTTCTTCATCTCAGTCCAGATGCGCTTCCACCCCCGCCCATGTCAACACATACTATACATGCCGCTCTTATGCGGTCAACAGGACCATCTCTAGGAACAATCGTTCTGTCCGCCCTTCTGCTGACAATCATACGCATGCTTACTCTACTCACGCTCTCCCTTCAACGCATACCAGCGTACCTTCCCGCTCGTGCTTTATTCGTTGTTTCGGGAATTCGTATGGCCGTCGGCTACCTCGATGCAATCACCACTGCCCTCAGCAAGTACGCGCTGGTATATGCTGGCCTTACCGGAGACCCCTTCATGAACAGCGCCAGAAGAGCGAAAGCTCTCACTAGGGTTGTAGAAGCCAAATCACGGAGGACCGCCGGAAAAGGATACAGCTCTGAGCGTGGGTCATCACATTACTATTCTCTAAAAAAGGGTGACTCTAAATCTTTGACTTTCCAGCGCCTTTGATGATGTTAACGATTGCGCCATTGACGCTAACATTTCCCTTCGCTCTTACCACCTATCTATTTGTGGCTCATACTTTGAACGCACCTCAGCAAGCCTTGGGTGCTGCGCTGTTGGCAGGGGGAGTCACCGCTATTGTTGGGTTGTTTTGTGTTGGCCTTGTACAGGATACGTGAGTCTCGAAGTTTGCTTCAGCCTGCATAGACAACTAAAACTTTCAACGCGAAAATAGCGCGGACACCTTGTACATTTGCTATTGTATAGACAAAGATCTTGGCCAACGTAGAAGGGAGGAAGTGTTTGTGACAGTAAGTGTCTAATTGCAGAAATGTCTGACACCTACTAATTTTACTAGTTTGAGCATGGCGCTCAACGTGGTGGCGGTGGTAGCTCTCGTCAGCCCGCGGCTGCGGCTGCCTCCCCCATGGAACCCTCAGCTCGACGAAAACAGAACACAGGACCCGCTGCGCCCCACCAGCCGCAGTACATGCCGTCCGAGTCGACTTCTCGGTATATGCCACGTCAACCTCTATCTCCACCATCACCATCCTTCCATCCAAACGACCAAGAGGATGACGTCAATCCGTTTGAGCAGAGCTATCTTGAGGACAACCCCGCTCTTCAAGCCCAGAAACCTCCCATAGTTCCCTCTAGCCAAGCACAACAACCCGCGGCCGCGGCTACGGCTCCAGATCAGCAAACAAGGACTAGCATAGAAAGTGATAAGGGAAAGCCTGAGTCAAGTCAACACAACCTACAGTCATCCCCGCCCGTCACTAGTGCAAGCCAGCTGATGAGAGAGGGTGGAGAAGGGGATCTTGGAGGCAGTTCTCAGTATTACCCTGGTTCTGGCTTGTTCCAGTGACCGGAATCTATTTTACAGTCGATCCCAAAATTGGATGGTATTGTCGGTGGAGCATGAGACGAACTGCTTGCCGTTTGGTGAGAAGGTAATACACCGTAGCCCTCCCGTGTGCCTTTCTAATGGCGCCCCATCTTGCTCACCAGTCGCTGGATCCCAAAAGCGGATCGTGTTGTCCGAGGAGCCAGATACGATTTTCTTTCCGTCCGGTGAGAATGTAACTGTATTCACGGGCATTGTGTGTCCGTCAAAGAAAAGCCTGATGGGCTCGCCAGTCTGTGATTTCCACAAACGAACGCTGCAATCGTCAGAGCAAGAGACGATCAGAGTTCCATCTGGGGAATATCTGACTTCGTTCACCCAGCCGGTGTGGCCAACCATAGGGTTTCCATATTGACCCCTACTTCGAACGTTCCATCGTCGAATAGTTCTATCCCCTGAGCCGGAAACGAGCCTCTTCCCATCAAGAGAGAAAACAACTGACGTAACTGGACCATTGTGACCTTTGATAGGGGGATCAATATGTTTCCCGGCTGCAGTCCAAAGACGGATGGTGTTATCTCTGGAGCCTGATACGATATATTGGCTGTCAGGAGAAAAGGAAACAGACAGAACCTCATCGGTGTGCACCCTGAGACGGTCATCTTGGAGAGGATCGGTTCGCGACCATAGGCAAATCGTCCCATCCCTGGAGCAGGACGCAATGCGGGATCCATCAGGCGAGTATGTCGTACACCATACGAAGTCTGTATGATGTCGGTACACAGGAAGTCGCGAAGGTTGCTTACCGGTAGCCATGTTCCATGCTCGAATTCGATTGTTTAGTGAGGCCTGAATAGTCGATTTATCTGGTGCAATCTTCAGAAAAATAGGTCCGGATTGTGTACTACTGGACGAGACGCGTAGTAGATTTTTGAGTTGGCTCAACGGAGCATCGGTGTCTATTAAAGCCAAACCCGATGCTTTGCCAAACACTTGCGACAGGTGTCCAGACCAGAATCTCAAGGCATAGCGGAATAAGGTAGGTGGGTTCACCTTGATCACGGACTTTACAGTTGTGAGCTGATACAGGCAGCGCGCAGCTATCTCCTTGTGAGAGACCGGTGGGTCAATATAGAAACGCGTATCAACACGCGAACTATCTGTGACATATTCGTAGAATGATTTATGCAATCGGGGAACGGTCTCGCCGTCAATTGCTACCGTGCCGGCAACTAACACAGTCCGTAGTCGTTTTACGAATTTGATGATGTCAACTGGTGAGCTAGTTGGTGTGCGTCGCAGGCTAAGGAGAGTGCCAAGATCTTTGAGACAAAGAGGCTCTTGTAGAACCACAATCGCCCCAACGATCCGCCGGAAACACTCATATGCCCAACTATCCCCGTGCCGCTTGTATGACATTTCGAGTATAAAACCATACAGGGCATTGATATCACCCATTCCATCTGAATTGAGCTTGTTAAGGAGGTCGTTTAGACATTCTGTTCCCCATTGATCGATCTGCTCCTGGATAAACTTGACAGTAGTCACCGCCCAAATGAACAAACCTGAGGCGCGCACTGCTAGCATATTGAATCGATTGTCGCCTGGCCAAATATTCCAATCAAGGTCATTATCGAGAACGATCTGAGCAACCTTGCGTCGAAGGAGTCTCGCAACATCATTGATAGAGGATTCAGACGAGGTATCAAGATGAAGATGCTTGACATGTTTAGTAGTTAGCGTTCGAGCGAATGGGTTTCGGATGTCGTCCTCAGTCCTGCTGGAGATGAATACCTTTGCGTTCGGAACCCGTGAGAGCGAAGAGAATAGTCTTGAGAGTATATCAGCGACGGACTTTAGGAACTGTCTATCAGTCTCGTCGAGGCCATCGATGATGACAACGACTGGCTTATTGTGGTCAAGGTTCGAGGCAACTAAGATGGTATCAATGAAGAGACTTGCAGCTTGATCGGAGGACATAACATCCAGGAGAGACGGCTGCGCTTTCAGATGATCAAAAATTGAACGTACGACTTCTGCCGAGTGAGTGGAGAACTGCCGGGCAATGGAGGGAAAATAAGCGTTGGGGTTAGTTGTGTTGAAGTTGTTGCGGTTTATGAAGTACTGCGCCCAGAGAATGCCTTTATCTTTGCATTGTCTCGCGATCGAGGCCGTGATAGCAGATTTTCCAGAACCCGGGTCGCCGGTAAGCCATAGAAAGTTTTGAGAAGTCGGTGAACAATCGTTTACCCAATCCATGATCTCCTTGAGGATGTCCACTCGTGTGCCTTGATCGCATGGAAGTTTTCCCTGATCAGATTCCGCCAAGTGATTCTGGTAAACTTGCCAATTTTATGGCGAGGAGAGTCAAAGGCCGATCTGACTTCACTAACCCACCGGATAACGTCCTTCGCAAATGACTGGATATCACGCTTCGCACGATGTATCATCTACATATTCTATTTGAGTACAACGATATGAAAGCAGCCTGACATCGTAAATCATACGTTACCAAGAATCAAAACCTGAGCCAAAGCTCTGACAAGGCCGCGGGCAGGGAAAGTGCCATCGGGAAGAACTTCGAAGAATTCTCTACCATGCTCTATGGCATTGCAAACTCTGTCAAACACGCGATCCAATGTGCTTTCGGGATTTTCTAGGGTCCATCGTGAAAGAGCGGCGAAGAAATTTGGGTCAAGCTCCCACTTTTCCCAAGGAGCTGCTGCATAACTGCCATGCTTGGAACTGTCATAGATGGTTAAGATTAGTCAAACAGCATGGTAAAAGCGAATCGTTAACAGGACCTTGAAGATTTGCTGGATTCCATGCAGCACTAGTTGGGCGAACTGGAGAGAGTCGATATCTAGTGTTGTACTTCAAGGCGATGCAAAACACTTGTTCATTTCGGAAATTCCCCGACAGGGCAATCATCTTGTGGAAAAATCCATCTTTTGCAAGCGGTGTATGAATTCGGAGTAATACCAAACGGGGATTGCAATAAGATTGGAGTGAGGGTCTTCTGATAATTCTGATAACGTCAGGCTATTTACCATAATCATGTCGACATGCATAAAACCAATCTTAGTACACATCTGAGTATCGAGCGTTGAAAGCTGAGAGCTAAGAGTTAGAGGAAACGAAAGACCCTGCACTCGGAATTAGAACAAATTGCGGTCGCGTGACACGCATGCAAGAGGGCATCTCATAGAACATACATCTCGGTCGAGATAAATTTCCAAGTTTACTAGAATACAAATCGAGCAACAGGTTAAGGACAAAGAGGTGCAAGTAATTAGATACATCGCAAATGATAAAAGAACAAGAGTGATGTCAAGAAATCAACGGGTCGAAGCAGCTCGAAGCGGGGCTGCCGCCTTGGACATTGCTCGGCCATCGCCTTGAGTAGCAATACCCGCGCTGGAAGACCTTGCCTGCGTAGCTCTCCCAACACTAACAGAAGCACGCCTAGTCGGAGAAACACCAGATGCATTGTCCGAAATTTTGCCCCAGGAGGAATGACGAGGATTCCTGCAGCAATATAGTCTTCCTCTCCAAAGACTTTCTGGAACATCCAATCATTCACCGTTCGCAGTTTAACCATACGAGCAGTATGCGTAACATCTGTAAGTGGCGTAAACATATATCAAAATGAGACAAAAATTTAAAACCTTACGCATTTCTTTGCTTTCCCCCGATGGATACTCCATGACCGTGCACATGCTCACTGTTTCATCATCCCACCCCTCTTCTGGATTGGTGACTGGCACGACCTTGATCTGCATGTCATCAACGGCCTTGCTCGTACTTCTTGCTCGCGTTGTCGAGCGCTTTCGTTTGCCATGAGATTTACCCAACGGCTCAGGCTCTTCTTTCGGTATCCTGATAATCTCGCGAATGGGGGGCACAAGGACAGGGCCTCCACCGATGTTTCGACTCCGGCCATAAACGAGCTTCTCCCCTCGCCACCACTCTAGAGGTTTATAGTGCTCTCTCGCACTTTTCCGAACGCCCTCACGATGCACTTCGTTAAGATTAGATATAAGATATTAAACGACAAACGAGTAAACAGCTTACCACGATTCTCTTTCTGAGATCTCTTACGCGGTTGAGTTTGAGAGCCCTGAGGCTCGCGATTAACTTTTGCCTTTTTCGCTTTGCTACGTGTCGGCTCTGGAGGTTCCTCATTAACGTTCTCGTCGTCAGAAAATTGCTGCTGCTCCACGTCGTCTAGCCCATTTTGTATCTCGTCTTCGGCCTCAGACTCTTGCTCCTCTGGAACATCTGACAAAGCCCCACGACCTTTCAGGCCGGGTTTTCTAGCTGGTGGAGGCGACTCCTCTAGCTCCTCTTCATGAACTAGCTCTCGCTCTTCGTCGAGTTCCCGATCCAGGTCGCGACTTCTGTGCCTAACTTTCTTAGCCGGCCGAGGCGACTCTTGATGCTCCTCGTCATACTCTGGCTCCTCCTCGTCGTCATCATCGTCTTGATTCATCTCCGTAAAGCTTGTCATACCGGGAGGCGAACGCCCGCCATCATCACGGTAATCCCCATACCCATTTCCAGCATTCTGGTATGCGCTATTATTCTCGTGATTATCCTCTTCCACATCATCATCAATATCTTCTGCACGAATAGAAGTTGAGAGCCTGGAAGGTCCCGCACGGGGAATACGACCTAAAGATTTGCGAGGGTGCCCTTGCGATCGGGGTGAGGGAATTCTGTCAAAGTCAATGTCTGGTGTACGCGCTACTGATCGGGAGGACAGCCCGTTACGGCTCGAAGATGGGGTGACTATTTGACGGGTATTTGCAAGATATCTCACAGGAGCTGTGAGGGGGAGCGACCGTATTAGTACCGAAGTTAAGGATTACTTCGGAGACGCGTACTGTCGTCCAATTCCATTGACATTTCCCCATACTCATCGTCCGAACCCTCGTCCATAACCATAGATTGTTTTCTTTTCCCCTCTTTACGTTTCGGCGGCGTTCGCTTGTCGGCTTGTTGTATGAGTGCATCGAAAGGCTCGAAACCGTCAGACATGCGCTGAACATGCTGTACAGCGATTCCAGTCTTCTTTCC
>JABCKM010029883.1:0-17277 GCA_018221805.1 Rugosomyces carneus | reverse complement strand
TACCTCTTATTCTTTGGTTCACAGATTGTCATTTCGGCAGAACAACAGGCGGTGGCTATATTGTTAGACCAAGGATTATCAATTTCTTTGTATGTTCTGTGTGTCGAAATCTTGCAGGGTTGCAAAAAAGCAATGTACTATATAATAATGTTCATTGATAGAAAAGTCAAAACCTTTTTAATATACAAGCTAAAGAATCCGGTGAAAGAAAGTCATTGAAGCTAACTAGGCTGGAGCACTGCAGAAATTGGGGAGAGGGCGATAGAACAGACTGGAGGCAGTCATCTGGTCCAATTTCGTTGCCTGTCCCTAGGTGTCTCTGATATTGTAGGAGATCTCAGAAAGTCAGTCACTGTCTGGCAGTCTGCAGCTAGGCACGACTAAAGTGACGACACACAAGTGGAAGACGCCCCTGGTCTAACCATGACGCTTGTTGATTTCACATGGTCTTCGACCATTGGTCTTGTGTCAGCAAATTAAAACTCAACAGAAAAGCCATCATCAGGATGTCCAAGTCCGCGAACGAATCAGCCCGCGATTCCCCGATTTACGTCGGAGCAGGTTTCCTTCAGGCCACAATGCCACTACATGTCCATGCAATACAACGCGCCGAGCTAGGCGGCCCGCAGACCCAGCAACATAAGCCGGGGTTGACTCCACAGACCGAAGTTACCATCTTTGGGCCACCACATCCACAGCAGCCGGATCGCCAAAGTTCATCGTCTGAATCGGACGACAGTTCTTCCCTATCTGACATCGATAACAGTGCGCCCGTTGTCTCCTCAGTCTCCTCGTCCTTGGTTCTTTGCATGGCATCAACGCAGCTGTCCCAGTTCAGGCAAAAACTGACAGTCGAGATACTAAACCATCTCATCGAGAATGAGTTGAGGGGCTCATTTCACAGTGAATCCCAGCACTTAGTCAATATCATATTCCCTGACAGCAAGCTGCCGATTGCGATCAACCAAAGCCTCTTCACTACGCTAAATAGTTCAAGACATGCTGCCCAAAAAAAGAAATGGAAAAGATTCCCTTCCTTAAAGGGAGACAAAGGCCAAGCTGAGACGGACGTCACCACCTGGATCAACTCTCTCATGGTCGCTGTTCAGAGAGTCATCTCGCATACAGATATGCTACGAAAATGGACCTCACGGTGGGCAAACAAACCAGTGCCCAAGCATTTAATTCATAGGAAGCCTGATGGCATGCTCGTCGTTCCCACATGGCTCGTAGACGAGCCAGATACGACTTGGGAAGATGCCCACGGCCTGCTGGAGATAACCTCTACGAAAAAATCCAACAGAAAAATTCTCAACACGCTATGCAACAAAGCATTCCTATGCTTCACTGTCCAGCCACACCGGCGTTTCATCCCCGCGTTATATTTCAAGAGGAATACCTTCCGTTTCGCCGTATTCGATCGGTCGGGAGGCGTACAATCGGTAACCTATGACTTGAACAAAGACAGGCTGGTCCTCCTTCGGATCCTCATTGGGCTTTCCTTCTGCTCCGCGGAAGACATTGGATTTGACCCTACATTTCATGTGGATTCCGGAGGCAAAATTGACACTGTCAAAGTCAATGGAGTAACCTATACGCTGGACAAGCACATCATCGCAAGCCAAGAGCTCCGGGGTCGCGCTACCCATGTCTGGCTTGTGAAGGATGCAGACGGCGACTCATTTATCCTTAAAGATTGCAGTATTGGGGCGCGTCGTAGGCTCAACGAGGTTGATGTTATGAAGGAGGTTGCTGGTATGAAGGGTGTCCCCACGTTCGTCAATGGTGGGATAGTCCAGCTGAATGGCGTAGATGACACCACTGCCTGGCTGCGTAAAGAATTCGAATTCACCGATATTCGTTACCATCTGCGTATTTTAATGAGTCCTGTTGGCAAACCTCTGAATACATACACCTCTCCTCAAGAGTTGCTCGGTGCTTTCATAGATGTTTTAGAGGGTGAGCTAATACAGTTCAACTGATCAGAGGTGTCTGACTCTTTGCCTATTCTTTAGCACATAAGTTCCTCTGCGAACATCATAAGCTTTTACACCGTGATGTTAGTTATGCAAATATAATGTTGGTGGAGTCAAAAAACCCAAATGCTCCTACGTTCGATGAGAGGCGCCAGACGGGCCTTCTGATTGACTTCGGTTATACAACGAGACTGAACGATGCGGGTGTTGTTGATGATGGAGATCGAACGGCATGTCATTTTCTATTATAACTGTGCATATTGAATGCTCACTAAACTACAGGGAACAGCACCATTCATGGCTATTGAGATTTTGCACACATCACGTCCAGATGAGAATGTCCAGCAAGTTCGTCAGAAGGTGGAGCACGACATCGAATCGATATTTTATGTTCTTTTGGTCACCTGCATGAAATCAACAGGACCATCTCAATGGTCAGAAGAACGACAAGCAGTGGACGATTGGTTCGATCCCAAATTATCATTTGCAAAGCTCGCGGATACCAAGACTATTTATCTTATGACCCTGCAACAAAAGCTCACCTCCCTACCCCCCTACTTTGAAGGTTTCGCCCCGCTTTTTAAGTCACTTTATGTCATGATGTTTGAGGGTACCTTTGGATCATTTGGCCAGCATATTCCCATGAACCGCGTCACTCACGATCCAGTCATCAAGATCATGAAGATGGCATACAACGGATTAGCGACAGTTGGACATATAACGCTTAGTGAACAGGCTGCCGCAAGCCAAAAGCGCCCAGCAGATTACACGATTGCGCCCGCACCAAAACGGATGCCCAGCACGTGGGAGGGACGCTCGAAACCCGTGTGTTTGCCTAATGCCGTATACTCTATCGCTGCGCCGGATCAAAAGACGGCAGGTAGGCAACGCCACATTCCAAGGCGGAAGCAGGTCATTCCACCATCCGATAGGAAATTGCGCAATCATTAGTTTTGTTTTAGTTTTGCATCATTTGTACACTCCCTCGAATCCTTTACGTACAATCAATGCATTTGTGATATCGTCGATAGTGGTTTTAAATCATGAGATTAATTGATGGAAGGTCAAGGAAAAATGTTGGTTTATGTCGAAGTATAGCCAAAAATACATCTCTTACCTGAGCTTCTCCAAGTCCAGAACAGCGTCAGGAGTGTGATAAAAATCCGCGGTGATAAAACGACAAACAGGAGCAGAAGGAACGGAGCTTGGAATGTAGGAACGTTGTTAATACGCAATTAAAACTCAGGGAGTGGATGAAGCGGTTATAGCGGTGACCAGAAGCTGCCGAAGTACTTCTAGTTTAGATATACTCATAGTTATATCCCGCGGCGTCGCATAACACAAACGCGCTACTCCGCATTTCAGATTCTATCCCCCTATTCTACCAACCTGCGCCTACACTATCTAGCAAGCGTACTCACATTGTACTATACCTGCGACGCATGGTCATCGAGTAATACTTATATACCAACAGGTGGGCATCTATATGACATTTTTCTGCTTTCTTCTGCACACAATAGCGTCTACATTTTTGTACTGTTCCTGCCAACGGCTAGGTCACTGCACCATAGCCTCCCTACTCTTTTCTCACTCCCTATATATAACCTTGAATAGCTGTCGTGATGTCATTGCGAACACAGGAATCAGTTGGATTGATGATGTGAGACAGCTGCGGGCCAGGATTGGTAGTAGGCAGTACAAGCTAACAATGATTTCCTCTTCTCGCCATGCGTCGCGGTGACGAACTTCCTATCTTATGCATATATATGTCTATATTACTCAGTAAAGTGGCTCTCACAGCGCGTGTTATTGATTTTTGAAAAGTGAAAAGATGATTGACTCAAAAGCTGTGGTGGTCAACAAGTGTCATAATGGCAAGGGCTCAATGGAGTGAACTCATAAGCCTTTTGCAAGAGGAATTCTAGAACATAGACGGGATCATTGATCAGATACAGGTACCTTGTATTTGCCTTTGCATGTACAAGGCTAAGTGTAGATATCTAACATCACCTTTTGGGATCAAGCATCAAGATGAAGCAGAGCTAGCCTTGCTGACTGCGGAACGGTCATGAAAATGTACAAATCCCGGTTTGGAAGCCCCGCGGCGTGGATCTGTCCCACCACCCGTATGCCGCGGCGCTGCCCTTCTAGGCCGGCGAACACCTCGAAGATATCCGTAACATTTTGAGTTGGACTCAGCGAAGCTGGTAAACATTCAAAGACGTGTTTCAACTATGCTACGTCTTGTAATGTCCAGATGTGTGGGAGTCGTCGGTTCGGTAAGAACTGGAAAATGAATGAACGATTGAGTGTGCTCATTTCGAAAACAGATTGCTGAAATGCGTTGGATTATAAGACCGCGCACAACTGATGACCATTTTGATGTTTGTGTCACCCCCGAGGGGTCCCAGGCTGGGTAGATAAGTGCTGCCAATCAATCTTTCGTGGGTAGGAAAACCAACAAAGATCTTCTGAGATGCGGTGAGGCAAATTCAATAAATGGTGTCTGTCACATATACCAAGTCTATTGCAGAATTTGTGATGTCCTCAAAATCTGCGGTGGTACAGGGACCACTGGCCGCAGGAGAAATGTATGAACAATGATTAATATACAATCAATGATAGCAAAACAAGTACAGCCTGACATTTCCCCTGCTATATTGCTCTGCTGGTATCTTCAGAGCAGCAAATTCGATCATACCGGGAACAAGTGATTGATGGTGCAGTGGTAAATGCCTTGTTATTTAAAATTACAGGTATTTATCCAAGAGAAATATCAATAAAACCAGGAACGCCCTTCAACGCTGAAGATGCGTAGTGTCGGTTTTCACGGGTTTATAACGTTTGTAGGTACAATATAATATGTTTGTGTTACCACATACCATTTCCCTCTGTTACGGAACATACGAAAAGAGATGCTTTAGATCATAATGTTGGAAATTTCAGAAAATATTCACCCTCATAGATTTCAAGATACTTATCTGATGACACATTACTACCTCAACGCTTCGTTGAATCATGACTAGGAGGGGCCTCTCCGTGAAGGCCGATAAGGCTATGTATGCGAAAGAAAGTGATGCATGTGACGCTATGGGGGGAGGATGATCTATTCAGCAAAAGAAAGAAATGCTTCAGAAAGCCTTAGCATGCACCGCGGCAACGTTGTCAACTGCTTGCCACCCTATCCCATCCGTCAAAAGGAGAGGTGTTTGCTACGTATACTCTATAAACTGTAAACCTGTGCTACAGTTTCTTGAATTACTATCGGTGGAAATGTCACGCTTTGTCTTTTTTTCTTGTTGTGACATGCAAAGCAAAAGAAGAGAAAAATTATACATTAGGTCGACTTGATAAATGACAGATTAACATTACCACTCTCATCCATTGCATACTTTATGTCACTAACGAACGCATCTTTGTGAACACCTAACACATGATACTAACCTACTTCATAGTCCGCGGATGCATTCTTGCATGAAAAATAAGCTAATCTCAGATTTTGGTATAGCACGGAAGTTTCCGCCTACCTCTTTCGCGTATTACAGCCATATTTTTAGTGACCTCATTTGGCTGTAGAATGTTCACATTGCAAGCTTTGCTCGTTGGTTACAAGGAGTCAAGGACTCGGATGTAGCAGATCTAGGCAGAGCTCACTTTTGATATATTTACGACAATCTTTCCTTCGCGCCTATAATAATATACCTGTTTTTATAATACTTTGACGTCGAGCCGTTTGTCCACTCCCTGGTGGATAGGCGTGATATTTGTCATTAATTCTTCCTGCCTCGCCGCTATCCAGCACCAAGTTCTGCGGTCCATTGCCGATTGCCCTGAGAATAAGCCTTTTCAGTCTTTACATGGGATTCAATGTCTGGAAACTGGGGTGGTGGGTAGGGTAAAAGGTACCACTATATGTACGCGCCTCCGCGGCGGACTGGAAGATCCAGGATCACATGGTCGAGAATGTTTTGATATTTCTTATAGCTTACGGATCATACTTTCAATAACCTGTAGTTGTTAAAATGTCCATCACCAGGCGCGCATGCGGCATTAGGCTCATTTTCTGCCAGCAGCTCCAAAGCGATATCACCATGTATAACCAGTTGGTCCAACGTGTCTGGCATATAATTTATGACCATGATCCCTGTTACCTTATGTGGCAGTGAGACGCGTTCATTATAAGGTGCAATGGTAATCGCCGCGGGCCAGAATTCAGGCAAAGTCACCATCCATAACAATGAAACGAAGAAAGCAATAAAATTTCACGATCATTAAGAAGACTTTGGGGTCAAACTTTCAACAGATTGATGTTGTGCTGTGATCTCGATACCGCATGCAATCCCAATCATAAATGGCCTTCCGTGCAGTTGACAATATTTTGTGGATTACAGCCCTGTTCAGGATAGTAATCCGACATATTATAACTCACTTTTTTGCTGTATTCGAAACATTGTTAAGATACAATATCACTGGGACACAAATGTGTCCATTCATGTATAGAAAAACCAGCGATCGCAAATTGAAGAGTATCGTAATTTCTTTTAACCACAAGCGAAATGTATGGCCTTTTGACTCTCAAAGCCATATATCGTCTCCTCCGCAGTGTCTGACAGCTCCAAATGGAACATTGAAATCTTCGTCAAGTTCCGATAGCGTTTTACGGAACTTTTCAGTGGCTGAATTGGTAAGGTAGACATAAAGCGCTGTCTGCCTTGCTGCATAAGCGCGAGGCCCGCGGGTCTCGTCACCTCCCAATATTAAATGTTTTTCATGCCATTTCGCAGCCTGGTTTGCAAAGTACTTGGTGGTCCATTGCGTTTCGTACTTCAAGAGCGAATATTCCTCCTTCCAGCGCATGTATTGAGCTCGTGCCCTCAGGAAGTGCACTCGGTCAACTGAACGAGTTAATAAACTTTGTCCAATATATGTATAAGCCACGCACATTCAAGCGATGCCGCGGAATCTCCTGGACAGCCAACTTGTGTTTGCCAAATCCAAGACAGCCGCAAGGTTGTGGATCCCGGTTGGTTCAGGTCCAGGATGGCTGTACTACACTTGACATCCTCTTTGGATAAAACTTTGTAGGGATTTAGGGATCGTTCATCAGCTCGCAACCTGATCAGTGCCGATCTACAGACAGTATAAATTTTGCAAAAAATGGCAATCGCATCGTTCTTCGATTTGATCATTTTGCGCGATTTCGTAGCGACTCCTTTTGTTGGTGCAACTCGTAGCACATGTGAGTATAAAAATGATTTCTCCGCAATGAGATTCCGGAGGCGCTCTAAAATGCTTTCCGCTTGAAGGAATCACAGTCTTTGTTCGGCGTTGATTGTTTCTACCGATGGATTGGTTGTCCAAGAAGGCAAGTGTAATCTTTCATTTTCGGGCATGCCATCCTCTGCCCACGCCGCGGTCGCATATCCTTCATCAGCGGCGTTTGTACCCTCGCTCTCCTCCAAATTATCAAACTCTACACTTTGTAAATGATGGAAAATGGAATCGCCTAGATTGGAATTAATCCCATGCTCAGCCTGACGTGACCGAAAGAGGGCCAGTCTACTTGTCAGTAGGTGCCGTGATGCCACCAGTCGAGTGACTTCTTCTTCCGATGGTGCTTGTCCAATCACTCGGATGCTATGTCGAATTTCTATTCTTTTATGGTGTTGAATTAGTATCAGGTTGTACATCTCATACATTTGGAATGACAAACTGCATTTCTTCGATCTCCAATCCAAGTTGAATGATGGTTTCAACTGGATTCACAGGCCTGTCAGTTTCCCGAGTTTGAACCCTGCTTTCCAAAGGATTCTTTTTACTATTCATGACGTCCATTTCGGCTCTGCGTTTTAGGCGATTAGCCTCAGCGTGTATGATTTCTTCTTTCCATTTAGTCACCAACGTTGGATCAAGGCGTTTGTCTATAGCGATATAATATTCACGTGCGCTCGATAACATTTCCTGGGCCTTGAGAAGTTGTTTGCATATCGCCGCGGCTAGTTAAACGCACATCAAATCAGGAGGAGTTCTGGTGATTGAATGAATCCTTACGGAGATGGATTGTTTTTTTCCAATTTGAATCACTCGCATGATCATCAAGTATCTCCGCCCGATGAGCCAATGTAGCCGTACGGGCCATAGGGGAGATAGTATTCAGGTTTGCCCATAGACTTTCCAGTATTTCTCCTGCTACCACCGCAGCTCCGGGAATGAAAGAAGTTGCATAGCGAAACAGGCACTCATCCTTGTGGCCATGTACATGGAACAGTCCTATTGCATGGTCCAATGTTAGGTTTGGTGGGAGAAGGTGCCCAATACGATCTTGTACATGGACTGAATACTGACACGCAATGTCATATATCAACATCGCATTTGTGATGCCGCCCGTGTTAGTTTTCTTTAGAGCTTGCAATAACGAAAAGTCGATGTTTTTTTGTTGCTCCCCTGCGGTCAGATCACATATGCTTCCCGGCGCGAAACAGCCATGTCTTGCACACGCAATTGCCACAATTCCGGTTTTGTCACAAGCTTTTGAGCGTAGTTGGGCTTGCTCAATTACACGGAATTGATTTTCACATCCCGCGTTCTAAATCATTCATGTCAGGTGAAATGCAAGGCATGTAGAATTCCTTACGGTAGGTCTGTTACTGGCGGATAAAAGAAAGGCACTATATTCCTCTCGCTCGGGTACCATCCCCATTCCCTCTGATAACCAGACATCCGCGGCGTTATCTTTCATTTGTATATGATCTGCCTTAAAATTCCCATCCGCTACAAAGAACCTCGTATACACATCCCTGCGTTTGGATTTGAGATATTGCTGGGATGACATTTTGCTATATATACATACTTGTTTTGATCCATCTCCCACCCATCGGGTAAATTAACTTCTGGTTGAGGACAAGCGGGACAAAATACGGACAGTGTACCCTCTTCGACGGGGAAGGTGTCATCCTCAGCTCCACTATATTTATTCCATTTCAATTTTTTGAGCCATCGCCACCCTCGTGAAAGTCTTCTTAGCTCCCGATAAAAATCATCCTCCTCCGCGGCATTGGAATCTATAGCCGTAATTTGTCCTATCTTTTGCCAGTACTGGAAAGCGGATGCTTTACATTCGAGGTTCGTCATTCTGAAGTCATCCAGGACGGCTGCCGTGAACATAGTCCTATATCTCTTGTAACTTGTCGTGACAAACCCACTGCATATAAGATCAGCTAAGGTGTTTTTATCACCGCGGCAGGTGCAATAGACAATTCGCATATTGTGCAGCCCATTTGTATGCACAATGCGAACGAAATGGCTATCGGAATTATCCAATTGCTGTGCACTGTCAGATGGTTCGAAGGTGGGCCCATCCGCGGGCCTCTCTTTATTGTCTGTTTCGAAATCAACATCCATTGCATCATCCTTTTCCCTTTCTGGCTCCAGGTCGTCTTTATTACGTTCGTATATTTCGATGTGGTTTTGTCTGATTCTCAATTGTTCACAAACGCGCTGTCCATGGCAATGGGGAACTAAAATATAAACACCTGTGTCACAGGAAGGTGCTTTTTGAAAATGAGTTCCCGTCCAATACTCGATAAGGTGTAGGGGATTTTCTCGATGTGAGTGCCGCATACATCCTCTACATCTATTCCATTGAGACACATTAAACACCGCGGACATGTCAAGCACATACTTTGTCTCAGTAGTAACACATGTACGGCAACGCCATTTTCCAACTTTATCCCAAGGACACCCCGGGCACTGATTATTAAGGCCAATGTCCTCTTTAGCAAGTAGACCTTGAAGGAGCCAGGGTGCATTTTTCACAAAGTCGTCCAGGTATTCTGCCTGCGTCTATACGTGTAATGTGTTAACACTGTGTTTTCAGGATGCTTAGAGGGTTCTGAAACCCTTCCCTTTTTCCCAGTCTCATACGCCTCCTCAGGGTGATCATCATTCACTACCTCCGGGATGTATACCATCTGACTTGTTTCAACAGTACTTTGGGTATGTATTTTGGCATTGTCATTTGGCAACATGTCAGGTAATCGTTTAAGCGGGGATTCCATGTATTCTAGCTTCTCCCCGTACTTTGTTTTACGTATTTTCCTGGTCACTTCAAAATCTGGGGCAAGGTCGTCTTCAGTTTCTATTCTTCTCTTAACACGTTTAGTTTTGAATGTGGATATCGACATAATGGGAGTTTAGGATACGTTGCGTAAAATAATGTGAGAGTGATGGCCATCCAAAGCAAATAGTAATCCGAAATAAGTCGCTCCGCGGGCCGAATCATTATCGACCCTGAGCTGACACATGGGAACAATTTGCGAAATACGGGCTTTTCTACACATCCAAGTATGGCTGATTTTTCTCTCTCCCCACGTAAAACGAAGCGGGATTGCATTTATACTCGGATGGAGCGCGCCATTCTCAATTCACACAAGGATCAATATAGGCGAGAACCAGATGTCAAAATGCGCGCGTGTGTTGCGAAAAAAGCGTTTACTGATCTTATGAATTATTGGCATTCCAAAGATAAAATAATAACAGCAGGTGATGAAACAGAGGAAGCTATGGCAGTAAGTGTCAGAAGAGTTCTTTGTCACTGGTTTCGTTGACCAATGATACTAGGTTCTAGGGAAGTGGATGAAGAACAACTGGCGTCCGTATCCACACATGGCCGCCTCTAGACTCCCAAGGATGAAGGTTAGGGTATGGGATGTAGTTAGCCGAACGATGAAAGTGGAAATCGAAGAAGAGATCACGCGTCTTGTAGGCGGTGACTGCAATTCTTTGGTCAATTTTTCAACACGTAACACCGCGGTGGCCAATATAGTTAAAGGTCTAACACCTGAACACAAAGGGCGCTTAGAGGAGATAGCACTCGGTTGGTCCAACCAAGGGTACCCTGTTTCAGTTCAACAAAAGTGGGCGTTTTTGACTGCCGCGGCGAAGTACCTCGCCTGACTGCATGCAGAATCATAGCAAAACATGGCTACAAACGTGTTGAGGACGTAGACAAAGAGCGTTGGTTGGAAATGGGCATGCTCTCTCTGACATTCACTGTTTGGCGTGGTGGTGACGGGCGCTTGCGTAGTGAGGTGTGCGTCACAATTTCATTCCATTGTCTTCCAGTGGCTCATTCCCTTGAATTTTACAGGCATGATAAAATACGAGAGCGCATTGGCGGACATGATGCAGAGTTCAGGGATAAACATGCAAATGTAGTGACAGCATTGAAGGTTAACTTGATGGACTATGTCAAGAAATCCTGGGCATGGGATTCACTTGAAAACGCATCGGGAAGCAATGACGGGGGTATCCTTGGTAATGACTTCAATCTCAGCTCCGCGGAACTTGAACTCCCAGTGGATGCAGATAATCTTCCAAGATCCAGCGACACCAATGGTCATGGACGGGATGAAATCCTTAATCAGGCCACCCGCATTGTGTTACCAACAGTAAGTTTCATTTTTGACGAAAAGACGGACTTTGACAGATGGGAGAAAATAGTCAACCGCGCTCGTACAGCGTCCAGACCTCGTGATGAAATTGGATATAAACGGTTTTCCCCGTGTGCCCCCGTTGCCGCTGTCAAATACCGGACAAAAGAAAACAGAACTGGAAGATTTGCTCCGAGTGTACCTGAATGAACACTACAGTAAGTACAAAGAGGGAGAGTCTTATCCATGTCTCAATCATCACAGAGCTTGCATCTGGTGGCCAAAAAAAACACACTCCATTCACCGCGGTGAAAGCATCACAGGTCGATTTCATCGCCCCGGAGTATTTACCCAATGCAGATATTATAATACAAGATCCCAGGAATATGAGAATCAAAGATATACAGTCTTTATTCGATCATTGGAGGTATCGAGAACAAATCCACGGGCCATCCGACTCATTTCGCTGGTCATGTTTCGTCACGTCAGCACGCGACATCCACCCTGCAATGTATGGAGCGACCTCTTTCTTTCCAAAGAGATCGAGAAAGCGATATGCTTACCAAGATACAGTAAATGATGAACTAGTTGGCGTAAATCTTGCAACTCACACAGGTTCCGCGGAAATGAATATGGTGGTCAGAAGCCGCCAGGATGCTGTCAATATTCCTGTAATTCCATCTGTCTCAAAAAGTCTCGTTCCACCCGAAACGCCCAGCGCAACTGGACACCATCATGATCCATCAAATCTTAGCACATTCCACATTGACAAGATACCCAACGTCAGACCAAAACCAAGAAAAACTCAGGCACCCCATTATCCGCGTGGAAACGGGGCCTTCGTCTTGATACCCTCAGCGAGTTATAAGATTGTGAAAAATTCAAAGGTTTAGACCATGGTTGGCCTTCAAGATTAGGTGGGTATAAGGTTTTACGCACCGGTGACTTATGTTAGGTTTTCTGATTGATGCAATAAGTAGTTAAACAGTACCTTCAATATCCTGTTACGAAAAAGCCCAGACAGCGAAATGCACATCATTCTCATTACTCAAAGCATGTATCAAACCTCAATTTTTCATAGTCAATAATTGCTTCAAGACACTCAGTTGGTTTAAGTTGACTATAAATTTGCAAAACTAACAAGTTCAATATCATTTTGTGACAAAAGTATTTTACGAACAAAAAAAGGTCGCATGCTCAAACTACCTTATGTGAAGGGGGACTGTCGCAGAACCTTGCGAAGGATCTCCTTCAGTAGCATCAGTTTTTTTATATGAAGCCTGTTCCGTTGTTGATGCCACCATTTGTGAAGAAGGCTGAGTTGGTGCCGCCGTTAGCTCAAGTAATGCCGGATCAATGCACATCTGTTGTGCGCCGTCTATGTTCAATGTGCCTTTCATTGTTATCACCGTAGGACATTCAACAGAGATCGGATGTTCGATATTGTCGTAGACAATGGGTTCACCGATGTACTCGAGCTTGTCGTCATCGCCGTCAGGGGTTACTTCGCGGTGTGAAGCTGTGGTCTCATCGCTAAATCCCTGTCTCTGTGCCCATCCATCTAGCCTCATCTTCTGCGCTACATTTTCATTCAATGCCTCATCCAGATTCAGAATGGCATTCCCAAATTCGAAACTTTGCTTGTCCAGACTCCCGAGCTCCTCCAACGTTTGGCGTATGTATAAACGATACCCCACAAGCTTTCTCTCCAAATAACTCAGACGACCCTCAATGCCCGTAACTGGGTCCCAGTCCGTTTGAACCCCTACCGATTGTCTCGCGGCAGAAACGGTAGATACCAAATCTAACGCCGCGGGAGTCAGGTTTGAAGCCGCGGCGGGTTCGGACGTTTGGATTGGTGTTGGGGGCGGCTATGGTTTGTGGGACCTGGAGAAGGATTGCTTCCCCATCGCTATTGCGAGGCTCCTTTTTGACAATGATTGAACACGGCTTTTTCACCTTCCAACAATCCCAGCAGGCGAGACCTTCCCGGCGCCTCCTGCACCGCTTTTTACGACGCTTGCATTCAGCACAAATGGGGGAGTAACATGGAGCATCCCTGTGTGGCTCCGAACGGGATGTTCCAGAACCGCTTCTACCTTGTTTCCTACTGGCGGTTTCCGCGGTGTTCCTACAAGAAGTCTTTCGTTTCTTCTTTCGAGGGGGGGAGGAAAATTCGCTATTCACATCTTCCTCAGTTAACTCATCTCCTTCCTGCAGTTTATCAGGTGCCTTGAACGACGCATCTGACTGGTTCGAAACCTCGCTCTCATCTCCAGCGTCTGTCACATTCGTTGGTGGGACCTTTGGCTGTGTGACGGCCAAAGTGACCTTAGTCTTCGGAGCTGTTTTTGGGTCGAGGGAAGGCTGGTGGTCAATTCGAAAAGCAAGCACCTCTCCCGGCTTTATCACATTATTGTTTGGTAGGACAATTGGCTCTATAAGCTCCTCCCTAGATTGCTTGATTGGTTCGGGTTGAGAGTACAGGGGGACCGGAACCTTTGAAGGCCTGGATTGCTCCTGTATGCAAGTTGGCGTTTTAGTAGACCTTAAAGCAAAGCATGATCGTACCCATTTTTTCCTATTTTGCTCCTTGTCAAATTTTCTGGAGGGACCAGGATGGGATATATTTTCCACAGACACCGGTTCCTTGCTTCTAACAGCGGGCATTGCCTCCTCAACCGGGGGCTGTTCCTCACGCTGTTTCCCTTTCCGTTTTTCAGCCATTGCCTTCTTACCCGGCATCGACTCTTTTTGCCGTGAAGTGCGTGACGTCGGTGGTGGGATTGATTTTTCAGGTACTTTGGATGGTCGCGGTGCGCTGGATTTTGGTTGTGTATTTTGAATGGATCTTGGCACGGCGGTGGTTTTTGGTTTCCGCGTGGTTTTCTTCGATGAGCTGGGCACAGGAGCAGTCTTTTTTGGACCTCTGGGTACGCTGTTTCGGTCTTCTACAATTGCAGATGGATTGTGGGCGCGCGTTGCAGAGCCAGCCCCCGCGGAAGCCGCTACGTCCGCATTGGTAGTGTCCTCGTTGTTTTCCTTATCATAATTTGCCATGAGCAACAGCATGACGTTGACACTGGCTTCTTGGTCCTTCTCTGTATCTGCCGTCGACCAACTGATCAAAGTCTGTAAACAATGACTAATTAATGATTTCTCTCGCGCCTCGATGATTTCCGGAATTGGTTGGTCAAACGAATGATTCCAAACACTTGCCTAGAATATATCAACTACTGCCCAAAAATTTAAACAAATGGGCTGAGGAACTTACACAAAGATCGTAAAGCTCGCCCAGGACCGCAGCGTCACGGTTGTTTAAAGCCTTACGTAATCTCCCGTCGATGATTTGCAAAGCCAAGATTGCATCTCTTATGGTCACCGGCATTCTGTGTTGAACTTCTCTAGTTTGTATGTACAACGAACGCGGAAAGAAAAAAAAATCACACACATCAATAGAAACATGTGATCGCGTTGAATAACGTAATCAGGTTAACTGAGAACGATGAAGATCAGCACTATCGATTGAGGACAGACTCATTGCAAAACATCCAATTGAACAAAAATGATTCCATGTTTGAACAGAGAGACAATATGCCCCATTCTTTGTTGTGTTGAAAATTGAAAACAGTCTTTGTACAACACCGCGGGACCTATCACCGATAATCGTAAGCCACATCCTCAAACACAAGGTGCTATCAAGCGTTGCGTGAAGCTGTGCAGGAACAAATGTATGATTTCAACACATTCTCAGGCAAACTGCCCTTTTATTCAGTCTTTTAGCTTGTGCTTTAAATGGAGCCCCTCTGTTTAACTTGACACGCTGGCTGATGCTCGTGGAACCCCCATGTACGATCGCAAATCAAGGACAGTACTGCATCCGGCTGATCGTGTGGTACAATTAAAATTTTGTACTCATATGATTTTTCGAACTGAATATTGTGTAGCGAATGGAGTCCGCGGAGTGTAAGATCTTGTATGTAGAAATCATGGCGTTCGCCCAGCATCATGGTTTGAGCGATACAGATTCAGATCTTCGACCTTATTTTATGGCGACCGGTAAAATGGACAGTGAATTTGCCAGTGTAAGTGCCATGTAAGAAATGGAGATTCAGATGAATTAGCACAAATAATTAGCCAGGTTCACCATTACCTGGAAGGAAAATATTTTTTGATACGAGATTAACATCCTTCTACTAGACCTAATATTCAGAAATGTTTGGCCTTGAGTCCATTTTGGTTGTACAATAATTATGTATTGTGCTACAGTAACAATTATATAAACACTTGATGACAACGAATTCCTGGCTTGTTGCAAGACATTCCTAGCCTACTAAGGTCCATGATAGGTATTGTATCATCTCTCATTTTATATGGCCTAAACTAGTGCACTCGCTGCGGATATTTCTTTCAATGTTAATACTTATCATCTTTCTAATTACACGTCACTTCGAAATGGAATTACCGTTGCAAGCGTTCAGAATATATGTATATGTATTGGGTTTGTGTCTGTATATATATAGCGTTTTAGATTGACATCTTCTTCCTCATCATTGCTAGGAAGGCTGAAATATGTTACCATGGGGTTTGTGCATCGGCTGACCGCCGCGGCGTCTGATCTGGAATGAATGGTACGCATCCTTATCGTCGTTATAACCAACGATAAACGCAAGCGCCTCACATTTTCGTTCACTGGCAGGCCTTCCTGACAGCAGGAAACTGGCTTACAACGTATGACTTTTGCGCTATGGCCTTTCAATCTTGGCACTAAACTTCTACGCAGCCTGCAAAAGATAAAACCGTAGCCATGGAAGTTTCTCGATAAACCATTGCATGCACGATATGATGACCAAGAATATCTGATTACCCCGAATGCTTCCGCGGTGAAAAGCACGTAGGCAATAACCCCATTACTCCCTTTTTCAAGAAAGACGAGCCAGCTCCTTTTCATCAAAAGGGACCGTTCCGAAATGCAAGCATGCCTACCAGAATTTACGGCATTGTTCTCGTATACCTCAGAGAGAAAAGTAAAAATGGGTTGGTCTGTAGGGCCCTTTGTGTATTAGGTCTTTCGGGCGAAGCGGAAGTATCCCTTTGTCACCTAGATTGAATACATCTTCCCTGTTATCAAATAAACCTGCCTGCCGCGGAGCAAGACTTTTTTTGCTTCCCCGCTGAGCCAATGGTACGGTCCCATAGTGCTGGAACCGGAACATGGGTTAGCAGTGTTTTCATAGCCATTAACATGAGGAAGGCTCCCTGTTTCTCATTCCTGATAAGGAATCACTGACACAAAATAACCACACGTCGCCGCGTGTTTGGACGTTCCATTCAATATTATTATTTGGATGTGCACAATGCGTTTGTGTCTTGATGATGCTGTGCTTTGGGATCTGATGGCTACTTGTCCTCAACAGATTTTCATCTTACATGCAATATTAGCCAGGCAGACACATACACTTTCATTCAAGGTATTCAAGGTAATAACGCAACATTTCCTAGTGTCAAAAAAGAACTACCACCAATTTATTGATGAAATAAGTCCTTTCATAGAAGCGTTAAGTCTACTTTGTAACGCCGCGGCGTTGTGCGCAAACACAGCTTCAGCAGGAAGGTCTCCATGGATGGTTTAATCCACAACGAAGATCAGAATACACATCATTTTGATACAAAGGTGAATCAATACAATTTCCTGTGGATGGTTACATCACCCATTCTTTCTACTATTACGCCATCATTTTTGACTGTAACTAAACTTCTTCAATCAACAAACACCGAAGTGGGGTAGATAGTTACAGTGGCTCAAAAAACTGTCCCAGTGTTTGTCAATTTCTTAAAGATCAGATCGTGACGGGTCGCTGACGTAAGCA
>JABCKM010029882.1:0-17383 GCA_018221805.1 Rugosomyces carneus | reverse complement strand
GTGTTCAGCGTTGGATGCAGGAACCAGTGTGGGTTATGACTTAGTGGCGACGAACAATTTCCTTTTTCAGTTCTGGCAAGCGGGAATAGAGCGCTAAAAGAAAAATGGCGGTACTGCGCAGTAGCATCCTGTCTTCAGCTCCTCCATCTCTTTCCTAGGATGCGACCTTATTTGTTTGCATTGGTGCCAGGGTATATCATTACTACATTCGCAGTACCTATAGTAGACTCGCAATGTGCAGCATGTCCCCCCTCAGATCTAACGGGCAACCCATTGGTGGCAGGTAGTGGTGGGACTCTTGGTGTCCCCAGGTTCTGCGGGTATGCCAGGCCTATTACTATTTGGTTTGTTCACGAAACTGACTTGACTTTGTAGGTTTTCTTCTCACGAGACAACCAATCCCCAGACTATCTGCTTTTACTCAGTATGCTCAATATTCAATATTCAAAATCCTGTTCACACTCATTCTTTTCAGGACACTGGAGCACTTTTCTACAACTCTAATGGTCAATGTCCACCGACAGCTCCATTGGTGGCATGTCAGTGGCAGTGAAATGTGGACTCAGCGTGGATGAAATGGTACTTTGGCTCTCATTGGCTATTATTAGCTATTTAATACCACTTCGACACTTTGTGTGGGTAGGGAAATTAAAGTATATAGGCAGTATAGGGAGTCTATCTAAAATTTGGTGGACAAAATATGTCGACGAAGATGAAAATTATCCAGTCTGGCTAACCAGGGTCGAAAGCAGTGCCATCTCGATTTGGTGTGTATTTGATTCTCGGGGTTTCAAATGATTTTGAAGGTAAGGCGCTTCGTGGAGAATCTTGCTGGGTAGAAAATGGGAGCTTGAAGGTCCCAGACGGTTGTGCGCTCTTGCTTCGAGACAGACTAGAAACTATTCGGAGGTCATCGGGAGCCAATGAGCTAGTGGAAATGTTAAGAAACGGGGTATGTGAGCGGGAGGTGGAAGAAGTGAACGAGGAAACGTGAAGAAGAATTGCAAACTCTTCAGTGGAATTGGTCAATTTGACCATGTTAGTCCGCAAGGACGGTGAAACAGAGCGAGGACCTCCATATGTCTTGATTACGTTGGATAGATGGACGACCATCTACAAATTATTGAGGACTGAGCAAACAGCTTTAAAATGTGACAGGGTATCCTGACCTTTAGAAATGCATGCGCATCCTCACGAAGCTCTTTCCTATCAACTGATACTTCGGCTTCATGCAGCAGCTGGAGCGTTTTGGAAAGCTTCTTGGTAAGTCTCCTAGCCTCCTCAACAGTGTCTTGAATCGAACCCAAAACATCACTGAACAAATCGTCTATCATATCCCAAACAGCGGGAGCGACTTCGACAGCATCCTGAACAGCTTGTAGTGCTTCTTTGTCGACAAGAAACTTTGAGTTGGAAGGAGGATCTAGTGTATTTGCTTTGGAAGGGGTCGATAGCGACGAAGCTGATCTTTGTAGGGAACTTTGTGAGTTTTCTCGAGAGTGGCTGGGACGCGGAAGGTCGAAGACAACAGTCGCAGGAGTGGAAAAGTCGAATGGCACCAGTGTAGCGGGTGAGGGAGACGAGAGCGTTGTAATTGGGATGGCAGTTGCTTGTCTCTTCGGTACACGGGGGGTTGGGGTATTTTTCGCGAGCCCTGATACGATGCCTCCAGAAGAATGAGGAGCGTCATCGTAAGATGGCAGCTTCTTGCCAATTTCTACGTCTTTTGAGCTGAACGAGCCCGCGTGCCTGCGTGCTGTCCGGACCCGCCCTGCATTAACTGACCCACTTGGCCGTAATGAGAGGTCAATTACAGCTGGTACCAAGGATGAAGGAGTGGGAACGTAGATTTCCGATCCTGTGACATTTCCAGAGGGCAGAGGATGAGCAGGGAACACTTTCGGTCGCAACATTGGCTTGATAGTCTCAATATGAGGAAGTATCATATGCCAAGCAGATGATACCTCAGCCGTGGCACCATATAGCTCCAGCATGATCCAACGAGAATAGCGTACGTCGTCGCCGACAACAATCAATTTAAGTTGTAAAGACAAAACTCCGACTGCTTTGCCAAACACAGCGACAGAGTCTTTGCAGCTTTCCACGACGTTTCGGCAAATGGCAGGTGAAGGAAGCACTTTCTGGCTCATAGCGTCGAAGCGATCCAAGGAGTTGATTAATTGCGTCATATCCACACTAGCAGGATCTACGACCTTGCGAAGGACCGAACATATTCGATCGTCTGCAATATGGGCCATATAGTGTTCAAGTGTTTGGTAAACTTGACATAGAGCGAAAAGGATACTACGGGCAGAGTCGATGAGACAGACCAAAGGTTTGGGAAGGGCAGTGGAAGCGGGACGCATGGACAGCCGTTCGAAATAAGAATAGCGCTCGAAAGCCATGGTTGAGACAACGCCGCTCGTTCCTCGCGCACGATTGGAGCTGAACGAGGAACCAGAGTCTTGGCGTTGAGGTGACGTGACTGCGACCTCGTCGTTGGCGCGAATTCGCATGGGTAACATCAGCGAAGGGACCACATGTGTGACATTCTTGCTCTTTTTTGTGAAATTGAGTTTTGCTGTCCGCAAGTCAGGCATGCTCTTTTTCTTCTGATGCGGAAGGCTGTAATGTGCAGCAAGGTGTGGTTCATCTCCGTCGGAAGCATTGCGATTATGATACTGAGACTCGCTTGTATCGACATTTGTGGCTGCCTTGTCACTGAAATATTCCGAATCCGCTGGGCTTGGTAGGTAACTCTCTAGAGAACGAGTCGGAGAGTTATCAGAACTGGATGATCCGAGCATGCCGAGACGCAGAGGGATGGCCGAAGTGGCTTGGTCGTTGATGGAGCCTAGAGCTTCAGATATGGAAAACGTAGAGAAACTGGAATCTACGGAAAGCGAGCGGCTGTGGGGTGGAGAGTTCTGCACATGAGCGCTTGAAGGAGGGAAGCGCCATGAGTGTTGGTTTATTTCGCTGACTGTTGGGTCAAGAACGATCAGAACAAGATGGTGAGATGTGACAGACGAGTAGATATCTAAGTTGCGTTCGCCATAACCGGAATGTTCAGCCTCCACCCATCGTTGGAGATCGCTTATCCAGTCCTTCATTGCGTCATTTGAGTCCAACTCACTTGCTTTTGCCATGACGCTTGGTGGTGGCCATTCGATCGGATTTCGTGTAACTTGAAGGACTTCCAGGTTCTTAAACTGTGAAATATATGTAGGAAGGCGACTAAGTTTGTTCTTCGCCAAAGAAAAGACCTGACGAAGGGCATGAGGTGAAATTTTTCCTTCAGATGACAGTCCATACAGACCCGAAGATGAACGAGAGACCCGGCTTGAGCAGGTAGCCTTCTGATCTTATTATGGCTAAGATCGAGAGTATCAACGGATGGCATGAGTGTTAGCTATGTACTATTAGCGACTACAAGGGAAGTAAGGTCAGGCTGTCTCACCACATCAGGGAATACCGAGAAATTATTATGTTTCAGGTTGAGATATCGTAAGTGATGTAAAAGTACAAATTGCCTAGGAAGAGTTGTAAAATGGTTGTTGTCCAGTGCTAATCTGAATGAAAGGGAGAGCTTAGACAAATTTCAGAGTTGGCAATATTCACAACCACACCTTTTGACGGGACTTTCGGCTTCTGAACTTTCGGTTTCTATAGCTGCGAGCTCCTCTATGGCCAGTGTTCCAACCTCCGATAAGTTCATCTTAGAAAACAAAAGAGTGGTGCCATTGTCGGATGACCGTTGCCTAGCCAGGGCTACATGTGAGGTATTTAATGACACCGAGGAAGATGTGTTGGGCCTGCTAGGATAAGAAAGAGCAAACGCTGTACGGTCGATAGCGTCCATTCCTGATGAGCTGTTGCTCGGGTAAGCCTAAGGGGGAAGCAAAGCGTGTGGACGAGAATTTGTGGACATCAAACTTCAAGCTTCAGTTAAGTTCGGGGACAAGGAACTTCTAAAAGGCTGTGACAGTGCTGTGACAAAGTGTGACCATGTACAGGAATGGCACTTTGACTGACGTGGAAAAGATTCAACTATCAGAAGAACACGAGATGGACTATTTGTGACTAGAACCATATAGATACAGAAAAGCTCGTTGTTTCACTTCGAAATGCATGCCACCATCCAGGTGGAATGTACAGCAGGTCTCCTGGTCTTAATACAGCCGATCTAGCCTCTGGAACAACGTCTTGCCAAAATTGTAGGAACTCATCTCCCTTTGGTGAAAATACGTCAACTCGAGAGGTATTACTCAACTCGGGCTCTGTTGAGTACTCTGCGACATTGTGAGACTGGTCTTTGGAGGCAAAACTATACATGAAAGGCGCCGACTTTTGTGGTGCCAACCACACTGTTTTTTGGCCTACAACCTGCACTATAACAGGATTGGTTATGGAGAAATAACCAGATAGCCCATATTGCGCACCAAAAAGATTGTGGTACGGATCCTGCAATAGTAGTTCAGAGAACAACGCCTATCTTAGAACGTGTAAAAAACAAACCGTGTGCGCTGGGGACATAGTCCCTCCTGGTCCTAACCACATGTTGATAATGAAACCTTCCTCGTTTCCTGGAGGTTGATAGTTTGGAATCTCAGGGCTGGGCATTAAGGCATAGACGTAATCAGGTACTATGATGTCGGCTCGAAGCTGCGGGAACTGCAACGAAAGGTCATGTTGCGCAAGGTACTTGGGGATAGCTTTTTGTGATGGAACTGGTTGATCGGCGAGGTCGAGAGTAGCGAGGAAGTCATCCCAGCTCATTAGATCTTGGGTCCAATCTGCTTTACGATAATCCTTTCCGACTTCGACCGGCACAATACGTCCCGGGCCAGAAACTATGCGTAAATAGGCGGCCGAATTCCAACGATGATCTTTGACTGCTGGCCAATCGTCAGCGTAACCTCGAACGATAAAAGGCTCGTTATATAGATTTGATTGAAAATGTAGAATCGAAGGGGCTTTTGAATAAGATGATATGTTAGAACTAGAGCTCTCGAGTGACGCGTGGGTTATTTGATTCTTGCTACCAGCTAATGAAGTAGTGTATTCGACTGGAGGGGAGGGATTAGAAGTAAGGCATGTGTGTTGGATATTCGTTATGATGGATACGATGAAATCGACTCGCCCACTAGCAGATCCACAGGTAATGAGTACGCTATCCAATTTTGCAATGGACTTGGCAGCTGCAGCAGGCTTAAAATTTGCCAGAGACCTAAGTATACAGGCGTCGGTATAAACTCTTATCCAGCCAACGAGCTGACGCGCAAAAGACACGGAAGTGATTTCCTTGTACGACTTGTCTATCAACAAGTCCAGGTTTGCGCATTCAGCCTGCACGGCTTGGTTGCTCGAAAGATTCTGCGCACTTGAGCGAAGATCTTCCAAAATATTTTGGCCGCATCCTATGAGTGCTAATTTTTAAATCTGCTATTAAGTACTGGGATCTTAATGACAATAAAAAGAAAAGCTAACCGATAGTCAGACTATTCGTTGGATCGTTCAATTCCTCTGTGAGCGATTGAATGCGTTTGAGATGCCAGGACATAAGTTAAGGTCCAATCAAACTAATCCGGATTAGGAAGAACTTGTGACAGTCACGAGCTCAAGTCACAGATACGACAAGAGATTTAAAGGCGTGAGGCCTCAACGGCGACGAAGAACCCCCCCCGTAAATAAGCCCAAACACATTCAGGTTAAACCGCGGTCCGGTTAACTCCTTCTGGCATGACCTCAAGGTATCTCGAAATATTCTATTCTATTTCTTTTCACTTGTACTGATGTTGCTCCCTTTTGTAGGTTGGACCGGCTCCTCCTTCTGCTCGATACTGGCTCTTCGTCTTCAGTGAGGCTGACAGCCGCGAAGCAACTCGCTCAACTAGCAGCTAAAAGTGTGATCGGAGATGTCGCTCTCGACGATTCAGACGATATTAAAGCAAAGCCTCAGCATGCATCAATTCGGGACCCCTCCGCATGGGCTGAGCTAATGGCAGTTGTAGCACGAGTATGTAACAATCCAATTTTAATGTTGCGGATTGGCTGCAGCATACTTTTAGATAATACCTTTCCTACACTCAAAGTCTTTTGACACGCGGACGGCTGCGTCGGCTGCGTTTTCACACATTTTCTCTTTGGTACCCTTATGGAAACCTTCTGAGGTTGAGCTCTCGCTGTCAAAAAATTCCCGCCTCCAGCCTCCCACCTTTCCAACTTTCTCTGTTCAGGACCTTATTCTGCAAGGGAAATTGTTGCTCGCCTCATCCGGTAAAGAGTTTACCAAGCCAGTCGGCATATTTATCAGCGCTACCGAAGTAAAAAAAGCGCGAAAGGAAGCTATGGGTCGCCTTGGCTTGGATTTTCTCGACACTGATGACATGGACCTCGAGAAGGAGTTCGCCGCAGAGGCAGAAGTTGATGGGGACGTCGAGATGGGGGATTTAACCGTCAAGACTGAGGCAGTGTCCAATATCGAGAACCCAATAAAACAAGAAGAGCTTCATGATCCACCGTATTCCGCTACCCCAGCTGCCCCGTCTCCCACCACTTCAACTGCTCCTTCTCTTCCTGACGCGGACATGAGTGCCATGTCAGCTCGCGAGCGCAACCGTCTCAAGCGCAAACGGAAACCTGGTAACTTTGCTTTCGTAACTGCTCCTCCTTCACAGGCCCCTGGGGCTAGATACACCGTCGCACCCACAAACTCATCCAACAAGTATGTTCAGAGCTTTGAGGATTGGTATAGGACTCACCCTGATCTGCAGAGCCCGTTTAATATCCCCTGATGAAGGGGGAGTGGCAACGCCAACCTCTAGGTCTGGGAGCCCCAAACCCCTGGCAAATGGTGCATCACCAGAAAAAGTTGTGATAGACCCTACCAAAGGAGGAGCGATATCTCCCAAGGCGTCTCAACAATCGAAGGCTTTGGACGTCAAACCTGGTTTGTGGGTATGGGACGGCGTCGTGAAAATCTTAGAAGTTGATTTGTTCAGCGCAGTTTGGGAGGTCAGACACGGCGCCGCTATGGCTTTGCGAGAACTATTAAAATTTCAAGGGAAATATGGCGGTATGCAAGGTATGCACGCGTAGGCTATAGCCTTCTCTTTCTCACTTCGTCATAGATGGAGCATCCCATCTTGCCAACGAATATGCCCACGAAAGATGGTGCAACGATTTGGCTACAAATCTTCTTTGTGTCTTTGTTCTCGATCGATTTGGTGACTTTGTATCTGATCAGGTCACATCTTCTCAATCTCTTAGGTTGTGGGGTACTCAACAATCTCGTAGGTCGTGGCCCCTGTTCGCGAGACAGTTTCTCAGACACTTGCATCACTGCTGATACATATGCCTCATCGTTCTCTCACACACGTGCATTCCATTCTCCTCCAAATGATTCAACAGAACTTTACAGTTCCCGTAAAGAGTACGAGGTCTCGGTTTGATGAGAAGACCCATATATGGGAAGTAAGGCACGCAGGCTTGCTAGGAATTAAATACGAAGTGGCAGTGCGAAGCGATCTGTTTGAGGAAATCACTACCAGATCGGAAGGTGATGAGTCTGGGAAAGAAATCCTTCGGGGTGTTGTTGATGCAGCTATCTTAGGGTATGTCTGCTTTATTAGCTTTTTTTCCCACTGTCACAGATTGATACATAACTCTAGTCTCGGTGATCCAGATGACGATGTCCGTTCAGTTGCAGCATCGTGCTTACTACCGATCGCGAGCCATCTGGTTGAACAACTTCCTGAATCGCTGAACCATGTTTTACTTGTTCTATGGCGCTGCCTACGCAACATGAAAGACGACTTAAGCTCGAGTGTAGGGGCTGTAATGGACCTATTGGGTGAGTTCCTTGATTCAAAGTGATTCCACAATAAAACGATTACCACTCTAGGCAAACTTGTCTCGTACGGGGAAGTTATCGCTATCTTGGCCAATGACGCGGTTTCGTATGTGGGCATTTCAGTCAGAAATTGTCTCTCTGCCTTAAAAACCATACAGGCTGCCTATATCCACGTTAGCCCCGACGCTATTTCCTTTTTTCAGACACACTATTCATAACGTGCGATTGGCCGTCGTCACAACTTTAAATTCTTTCATGATCGTGACTTCGCTCTCTCGCGAGTGGATATCAACCCCTTTTTTCTGTCTTCTTTTCCAGAACCTGATTGTAGAAGAGCGTTCAGATATTCGCGAGGCCACCCTTTCTGCATGGAAGATAGCCATCTCAGTCATTGCAGCTAAACATGACTGGATATGTGGCGGCATCACTCAGAAATTGATCCTTGAATGGTTTGAGATCCTAATGACACCTCTAGGAATGCCGGTTGATACAAATCGGTTTTATCATCCCACGCTTGTGGCGGATGGAGACCTGCCACCTGAACGCCACAACGTTGACAAAAATATGCTTGCCCAAGACCCCTCACTCATCACTCCCGAGACCACTTTAAGGGCTCGAGTTTCCGCTGCAACTGCATTAGCATATCTTATCACGTTGTGGCCTGCTGAGGTAATGTCTGCAATTGATTTTTTTGGCTAAACAACCCTCAACTATAATTCCAAGGATGTGGAAGAAGTCTTTCAGCCAATCCTTATTCATTACCACGAATCTACGAGCATGCTACAAAAGCTCCTCGCTGCGGTGATTTCGGAGGAATGGGCTCGAGAATACAACATGAATTCTTCCTCGGTGTCATTAGTTAAAAAGTCCTCACTTGCAAGAGAGCTCAGTGACAAAACATTAGCATGGCTTCAAGGCAACCCTCCCTCCTCTTACCACGAGATGGCAATCGGACTCAGTCGCATTCATGTTGACTGCGTCACGATGCTCCAATCATTTGCCTCCGAATGCAAACTCCCAGTGTCTTCGATACCCTTCCTGGGAAGGGAAATCGACCTCACGGGGATGCGTCCAGGGTGTTTTACCATTGAGACAGCTCAAAATGCCATCGGACCCATGTACAATAGGCTCAAAGACAGCCTTGGTCGTACGAGGAAACGTGAGCTCGCCGGTATTAGTGAAAGGCGTAATAAAATTCTAGCCAACATCGAGCGATACATCGAGGTGAAAGCACAGCATGATACGCGGGTGTCGGCCGCTTTCGCAGCAGCGTTTGTTGCCTTCAAAAGCACCCCGGATAAAGTTAGCCCTGTCGTCAAAGGTATCATGAACGGTATCAAAGTAAGTGCGGTATCGACTCCAAGCCACTACCAAATTCTCATTCCTTCCGCAGAATGAAGAAAATATCGACCTACAGACGCGCTCCGCAGTTGCAGTTGCGTCATTCATCGAATTTTGTGCGAGCAATAATATTGTCCAACCTCCCGACAAGATTGTAAAGAACCTATGCACCTTTCTGTGTCAAGACACGAGCAGAACTCCAACCTTTGCATACACACGCAAGTTCACTGATGGAATTCTATCTTTCGCTGGCGCGTCTAGATTGGCATCGCAGTCAGCAGCCGACAAGGACAAATCTAGTGATAAGGCGGATGATATGAGTAAAACAAGCCTTTCACGACGAGGAGCATGCTTGGCGTTTGATCAGCTTTCAGCTAAATTTGGCTCACGGTTATTAGTTGTAATTCCGAGTATGTGGCAGTCTATGGCGGGCGGCTTGTTAAGCGCGTTTCAAGTTGGTATGTGTCTCTTGCTTTTCTCCCAGTGGTTTGTTCTTGAAACTCTCCTCAGACAGCGTGGAGCAAGCTAATTCGCTTGTTGAGAAACAGTTCGGACAGGATGTCATCGATTCACTTAGCGTCCTCGAGGCTGTTGTACCTACTTTCCACCAAGATCTGCGGGCAAATTTAAGCGAAACATTTCCTTTGCTTGAGCTTGCTTTACGTAGCCAGTTCGCTATCATTCGACTATCTGCGGCTCGCTGTTTTGCAACCATATGTGATGTGATGACATCGGAGGCAATGCACCACGTTGTTGAGCGCATTGTTCCTTTGCTTAGTGACCCCCTTGTGCTGGCACATAGGCAAGGCGCTACAGAATTGATATATCGTGAGCATATTTACTGCGCCATGATTTTTTGTTGCTTGACGGTCGATGTAGATATTGTTCAACGACTAGACCTCAAAGCTTTGCCTTATGTTATTTTTATGGTCGTCCCCATTCTCGGACGAATGAGCGACTTAGATGAGGATGTCCGTTCGACCGCAACCAACACATTCGCTTCTCTCGTGAAGATGGTCCCATTGGAGGTGCGGTGCTTGATATTGATGACATGGTCGGTCGACCCCATAGCACACTCTTTAGGCTGGCCTTCCTGATCCTCCCGGATTCTCTGAAGAACTCTTGAAGCGTCGCGAAGCGGAACGCCAATTTCTGGTTCAATTACTCGATGGAAGTAAAGTGGAGCAATATACAATGCCAATCTCTATCAAGGCAGAGCTTCGAAAATATCAACAAGAAGGCGTCAATTGGTTAGCCTTTCTTGCTAAATATCAACTGCATGGTATTCTCTGTGACGGTAGGTTCCATCGACATGATCGTCGTACGTACAACTCACATTCTTCCCAGATATGGGTTTGGGCAAAACCCTCCAATCCATATGCATTTTGGCAAGTAAACAGCATGAGAGAGCCCAACGATTTCAAGACACTCACTCCCCAGACTCAGTCCATTTGCCCTCCCTGATCGTTTGTCCCCCGACTCTGACCGGACACTGGTATTATGAAGTGCAGAAATACGTGGAGAATCTCCGCCCTGTCTTATACACTGGTAATGCTCGTGAGCGAGTGAGGCTTTTCTCAAAACTGAAATCATACGATGTTGTGATTACTTCGTACGAAGTGGTTCGGAATGAT
The DNA here is from genome assembly GCA_018221805.1 of Rugosomyces carneus. NCBI lineage: Eukaryota > Fungi > Basidiomycota > Agaricomycetes > Agaricales > Tricholomataceae > Rugosomyces > Rugosomyces carneus. The sequence goes on along the minus strand of JABCKM010029882.1, from coordinate 6,553 downwards.
ATTTCAAGTCTCGAAGACATCAACTGGCTTTACTGCATTCTAGATGAAGGACATGTAATCAAAAACTCGAAAACAAAACTAACAAAGGCAGTCAAGACCATACGAGCGCAACATCGGCTTATCCTTTCTGGTACACCCATACAAAACAACGTCCTAGAGCTATGGAGCCTATTCGACTTTCTAATGCCTGGATTTTTGGGCTCGGAACAATCATTCAACGAGCGTTTCGGGAAACCTATTTTATCTAATCGCGATGGCAAAGCAAAGAGCGGCGAAGCTGGTGAGCAACCTTAATCCTTGTGACTCGACTTGTCTAACAACTTCTTATCAGCTGCACTTGCACTTGAAGCACTTCATAAACAAGTCCTCCCTTTCTTACTTCGTCGACTCAAAGAAGATGTCCTAAATGACCTCCCACCCAAGATTATTCAAGATTATTACTGTGAATTGTCGGAGCTGCAGAAGCATCTATATGACGATTTTTCAACATCCAAGGCTCGTCTTTCCGCGGAGCATGCGGTTCAGGCGGATCATTCGGGACAACAACATATTTTCCAATCACTGCAGTATCTCCGGAAGTTGTGCAACCACCCTGCACTAGTGCTTAACAAAGACACTGGACTCGCAAACACCGCCCTATCCCATGTAGGGGCAGGGCCTAACGGTTTAAGCGACATACAACATGCACCTAAGCTTCTAGCATTGCGGTAAGCCATCGATTGACGAATATATGATGTGCATCTGACAACTCATTTCCTCCATAGCCAGCTGTTAACTGACTGTGGCGTTGGCTCTAATACCACCATCGACCCCGGGAAGAACGAAATTAGCGATGCTGTGGACGAACCCAGCGGTGTATTTTCTCAGCATCGTGTCCTCATCTTTTGCCAAATGAAACAGATGTTGGATATTATTGAAACCGATCTATTCAAGAGACATATGCCATCGGTTACCTACATGAGGCTTGATGGCGGAACGGAATCCAGCAAGCGTCATGCTATAGTCCAGACTTTCAACTCCGATCCGAGCATCGATTGTCTGTTGCTAACTACTCACGTTGGTGGTCTGGGCCTGACTTTGACGGGCGCCGACACAGTTATATTTGTCGAACACGACTGGAATCCCATGAAGGATCTTCAAGCCATGGACAGAGCCCATCGAATAGGCCAAAAAAAAGTTGTCAACGTCTACAGACTTATCACTAAGGGTACTTTAGAAGAAAAGATCATGGGGTTGGCCTTTTCATTCACCTTTGCTTGACCCAGCAGCTGATCCACCGTTTTTTCAAAGTCTGCAACGGTTTAAGCTCAACATCGCCAACTCAGTCGTGACTCAACAAAACTCAGGATTGGCTTCGATGGACACGGATCTTGTTCTGGACCTCTTTCGACGCACGACTGAGGAAGAAGATGCCGCCGCCGCTGCAAAGAAAAAAGCAAAGGAGGCAACAAAGCCTGTCACACAAAAGAATGTCTTACAGGGCTTAGAGGATTTGCCAGCTGAACACGAATACGAAGAGTTGGATCTCTCGAGCTTTATGAGTTCCCTTGGGCGCTGAAAGATAACTAGGGATAGTATCATTATTTTTTCTGTTCTCGACATATACGCATAGTATAGAAGGTCAAGTGTGTATGAGATGTAATACCATGACGTTTATATCACGCCTTTGTAGATGAAGTAGACTGTATGGCACAATCAGTATAGAATGTATGATCGACGTCTCTTTGGCGATGGCAACGACCGACGCCAGAGACGCGGGAAGCGAAACGCTATAGTCAGAATGCCCACGCCAAAAAAAGCACCCAGAATAATGCCAATAAGTTCTGCTGGACGCAGGGGGCGAGGGGGAAGGTGGTGAATTGATGGATTTGGTCTGTGCAACGCTGAGGATGTTAACGAGTGCACTGGCAAGCGACATGCTAAATCAGGTCCGTCCACGATTAAAAACGGTGACGATTGGGCTGAGATACCAGCGGCAGACATCGTTGGAGTAATACGAATGAAATACCACCCCTCTGGCACGTCGACGGCATCCCATGTGAAATTCCCCAAGTTACCAGGGATATCCGTGGCTAGTATTCTGCTGATATACCATGTTACACCCAACTCTTTTGCATCTTTCGCTGGTTGATCCCAACTGACGATGGATAGTGCTACCCCACGATCACTCTTGATGGAAATACTCCAAAAGAAAGTCAAAGAGGAGCAAGCGGTGACATTGTCAACATCTTCTAACCATACTGTGCCAAGAGGTGACCGAGAAATGAGAGCTGTAGGTTCGTCTCTGTTTATATGCATGACTGCGGTAGCACGCTTCTGCCATATGCAAGATTAGACTGGCTGTACTCGCCGATATAGCAGCATACCTCATGCAGTTGACTGTTACGATAGCTGTTTGTGGTGCAGCACAGCGCAGACTGATGAGAATGATATGGCTGCCAGCTCCATCTTTGTACGGTGGCGTGAACAATCTCCAGCAGTCAATGTCATGGCGGTCGAAACCACGTGAAGGGGCAATATTTCCGCGACCACCTTCGCGTGGGATGCTGCTATTCCATAATGTCAGAGTACGGTGTTAGGAAGGTGAGAGCTCAGGTTCATCAGCGGCCACATTTAGAAAAATCCTCGCGCGACAATACTGTGGTCATATTGAGATCTACACAAGTAAATAATGGGAGTTTCCTATAGTAGCCCATTCTCTCGGTTAGCAATTATCCTTTCTATCTCAGTTCTTATTTCCGCTAGGTTGGCTTTTAATGTTTTGACATCTTCAAACTTGCGATAAGCTTTAGCCTCTTCAACAAATGTTTCCAACAGAGCTTCTTGTTCAAGCAGAGGTTGCAAGGCTAGAGCAATTTTTGAATCCGTATCTATATGGTGGCCTGGTTCACTAATTTGCTGGGAGGTTTTTGGGATTTGCGATAACTCCTTTTTTGGCACAGGAAGTGACTTAAAGTTCAACGAGTGAGCGTTTGAACAATATAAAGAGCGATATTTTGATATTTGAGGCTGACCTGAAGAGGAAACATATTTTTTTGGAGGAATGCGTTTGCGCGAGCCAAGATGGCAGCCTGCACCCTTTCTTGTGATCCTCCAGGCCCGCTAGTGCATGGAAGTTTCCGAATTTGCTTAGAGAGGCTATCGTACTCGGTGAACGCTTCTACAAGTCGCTTGCGGGCTGCTCCCGCTTGTTTAGTAGGTTGATCATTTTGGCTTAGGACATAGGAAAAATCAACTCAAGGGGTTGATAAATGTTAACATGAATGTTAGGTACCTTAAGCTGAGAATAAGTTCTTGAAATTGTGGGAGGGATTCTTCAATTTCCTTCTCGAGTTCGATAAGTGTCTTATTTGCGGATGTTCAGTATTACAAGAATTCGGAGGGAATCTTCTGACCTTATATAATTTTGAAATCGTAGGGACATGGACAACATCTTGTTGATATTGCTGCATTCTAGACAGCGTAAGCAGATAGACGACGCAGCTAGGGAGAAAACTCACAATAGTATTGGCCTGCACATCCTGCATATCCTCACCCCTTTCAAAAATTTATCTTCGTCCATATTGGTTCCCTTTACTGGGTTGGGGGAACCGTTGTTGCCAGCTCTTTTACGTACCCCATAGTCTACGCCTTCGTTCACCTCTTCTATTCTTCGTGTTATCGGATTAACAATAAACAACAGGGAGCAGAGCGCTGGGCGATGAGGCCCCTTAACAGGAAGAGAGCAAACGATCTGACCGCATAATCGACAGTGGTGTTTCCGGTTTGTAAGGGGGTGAAAAGCAGCACTTCAAAATGGTCAGCGTAGGCAAAAGGTACCCTCGCCAAAATGGCCTACAAGCATAAAGGACATTTGGCGACATCAGCATCATCCTGCCATGGGGTAATCCTCTGCTCTGCAGCTACATATTGGTTTAGAAAAGTAGAAAGACATGGTGAGTCAGAAGATACAACCTCGTATGATGCTGACCTCACTGCTTCCAATAAAACCTCGGAGAAGGCCACCAGGATCAGAGATGTTGACATTTTTTATATCGAAGTCGAATAAAGAGGACGCTCTTCGATGAGTTTCCGAACCGGATATCGGCCTCAAACCAGGCCGTCTACCGCTCAGAGAATGATTCAGGCTCGAACGAGGAAAATGAAGGTCAATCAATTTTTCGAGTCTTCTCGTCAGTTTCGTGCGCTCGACCCTCTTCATACCAACGCCACATCCATCTAGACTGCCCCCCTCACGTTTGACATGCCTCAACATGAGAAAATCATCCGTAAGTAGACGAACGACGCCTTTGGGTTGAAAGCCGGGTCGATAAGGGGCTTGAGAATACTGGGGAACAGGTTTGGGTGGTTGTGGAGAGCCATTCGCGCTCTCAGGAGAGGATCTGTTAATCGAGGCTACATTTCCGGAATCGATTTTTTGTAGGGCAAGTTGTGAACTCGGCGGAAGTGAGACGACTGACCGCCGTCTCTCTTGAAAAGAATTCCCAGCAGTTATAAATGAAGGCGATGAAGACTCAACGGAGTCTGCCGCGTTAGAAATCATAAGTATTTGAGGCTCGGCACTTGGAGGAGGGGGTCTCGTGGTTACATTGTTCGAATCGGATACGCCTAGAGCACTAGGAGATAAGGAAACGCTAGGGGAGTGTGTGGGCGATTTTTGGTTGGGACCAAGTGGGGAAGGAGTATGTGCGTTGCTCCGCGGCACGCGTCTAAAGGTTGAAGCCCTTTTCACGGATGCATTGAGAGATGATTTGACTTGGTCCGGCTGGGGGGATGAAGGCCCCGCTAATGAGGATGCTGCTGGCGCCGTATCCGAACCTGACCCAGTTGGAGTAGACGGAGAAGAGGCCAACTCCTGGTGGTGTAGAGAAGAAACAAGACGTGAGTTTGAAGGATTGTGAGAATGCCTCTTGGACTATAAAAGAAAGGATTTCTTAACTCGATAATGAAGAAAAGTAAGAACATACTTTGTATGCTTGGTAGGGTACTTGGTCAGACATGTGTGATTATGTAACACCTAGCGTACTTATCATGTCTGCCGCCTCAGGCATTGACATAACTCCAGAGCTGGCTTCATCTTTTGCAAGCGCCAACACCTCAGACGGAACTAGGTTCATCAAGGTATCCATCCAGAATGGTCTTGTTCTATCACCTGGTCTTCTCGTCCTAAATTTTAACGCTGATTGATAGAACAACTTGTTCAAGTCTTATCCGTTCCAGCTACCGCCTCCATTAACGACGATCTTGCTCTTCTTCAATCCCACGACGTTCTTGAAGATAACACCCCTGCTTATGTTCTTGCAAAAATTGCACAGTCCGATTGGATAGCTATTTCTTATGTTCCCGACTCGGCTCAAGTCAGAGATAAAGTAAGAGCTCTCTACTCCTCACAATTGGCCCCGTGACAACGCATACTGTCGTTCAGATGCTTTACGCCTCTACGCGCACTTCTCTCCTGAAGGCCCTCGGATCTACCGTCTTCACAGACGCCCTTTTCGCGACATCAAAGGCTGATCTAACACCAGAAGCATATGCTGCGCATCGGCGGCATAACTCTGCTCCCAAGCCATTATCCCTTCGTGAACAAGAGCTCGCTAACATCCACGCTGCTGAAAGTGGAGGCGCTTATGAAGGTAGTCGCGCCAGAGTAAACCACATTGGAGCAGGTGTGGGATTTCAATGGAGCCTAGAATTGCAAAACGCGGTTAAGCAGCTGGCGCAAGGCCCAGAGAATATGTTATTAGTCATGGTGCGTTGCAATGATCCTATTTATGAGTTGTCTAATACACGATCTAGGAAATCGACAGAGACACCGAGGAGCTTAGGCTGAAGCTAAACTCGGAGGTACAACCAGATGACGTCGGAGCAACTCTTCCTGGTACTCACGCATGCTACGCCTTCTTCGCATGGCCTCACAAACATGCCAGTTCTCCGAGACGGGAAATAGGTGAGCAGCAGATTGGACTACTAGCTCATCATACTCACTGGCTATCAATGCTCAGTATTCATCTATTCGTGTCCGTCCGTTTCACCAATCAAAGACAGGATGATTTATTCGTCCGGCGTCTTGTCTACTTATCAAGCCGGAAAGTCTCTTTTAATTGGAAGTCTTCCTTCTGTCCATGTTGCATCTCGAAAAATCGAAACTTCCGAGCCACAGGAGATCAACGAGGCCCATTTGAAGGCCGAGCTAGGCTTGAACTTTGCTCCGATCGGTGCTAATGAGACACGCATGAAAGAGGAGAAAAAACCATTTGCTAAGCCGCGTGGCCCCGCCAAGAAGCGTTGAATGTGGTGTCAATAAGTAGTTACCCAGCCTCCTGCCCACCCACTTATCGGGGGACGTTTCTGATCCCTATTATGTAACTCGGTGTTTATTGAGCCAATCAGATTACAGTATTCCCATATATTCTATTGACCGAATTTACTCTTCAGAGGGCATGGCACTCAGTATATACAAATAACACAGCCACATTATCACTCGGGGCAGGGGGTGATATGTGAAGCCCACATAGCTTTCGCATACAAATAAATATAAAATGATTATTTGGTG